>OY292481.1:2834388-3081489 GCA_958496325.1 Nomophila noctuella | reverse complement strand
ACTTCAAAGCGGCGGCCGCGCCGGAGGTCCTGTGTTCGAATCGCGGGTTGGACCGATGAAATTGTGTCTATGTTTTCCTGTTGTGATAACACAGACACAGTCCGGAGTTAGGAAGTTCGCGGTGTGTAATTACGCCCCCGTGCCTCGGAAAGCACTCTAAGCCGTTAGTCCTGCGCCTGATCTCTCTACGCTCGTGTCAGACTGCTGTCCCACCGAATTATGGGAGTAAGGGAATAGGGAGTGCACCTGTGCTTGAGCACGCGCTTGTGCACTATAATATATCCTGCGAACTTGGCTAATCGTAAGTTCAAATACACTTGTTTTGTTTCAGTTGACAAGGAGTCTATGGACAAATTCGTGCCTCAGTGTTCCTACGCGAACTTGCCGATAACAAAATACACAAGGGGAAATATGGATTACTACAATACTAGTGTAAGTATTGTTTCCTAGTCCAATTTAGTACCTATATTTAAAGATAAAAACACTCGATCCTTATAACTAACTAGGTACTAACATTTTGTCAATAAAGTAAAGTATTAGGTAGACTATTATTATAGCCCACTGCAGAGCAAAGGACTCCTTCTTCTCAGTCCAAGGCAAAGGCCTCCATGAACCTTGAAATGATGTTTTCGTTACAAAAATGGGTTTTGGCTTAATCACCACGCTTGCAAAATTCAGATTGGTGATCACAAACCCACATGGCTGTGGTCGGAAAAATCGACACAAAGTTGCCCGATCTGGGAATCGAACCACTAGATCACCGAGGCATTTCACAATAATTTTCGTAATAAATATGATTACTTCACACATAATTACAAATATGATTACTGTCACATAGTTGTTTAACATCAGGCAACTTTGTGGTCAAGTGCTAGCTTAGTTCTAAATAAAAAAAATAAAACTTATATCAATAAAATTAAAGTTGTTAATGACGCGAGGTGTTAATAACCCCCATTTGCTTATTCGTAATAGAGAAGCCAAGTTAATTTTCGTCTAATTTTGTGTATATTGTCAAGTAAATTAGCTTATCAAAAGTGATATGAAATAGTTCACTAAAAACTATTTTAAGTTTTGTAAAGCTTGTACTTGCTGTAATCACCGTTACATTAAAAGTATGCAATATGTACTGACAAATAGTTCTTACTTCTGCCGACAGATGGCGTTGTACAGTTTTAAATCACGGTATCGTTGTGTTTTTCCGAATCCCTAAGTAGTCTGCCCTGTGAAGTATTAGTTAACTTTGCGCAGAGGCAATATCGTAACCAATGAGGTTTATCCGAGGTGCGATTATTGCTAGTTGAAAACTTTACCAATACCCCGCCGTGTGGACGTGAAATACCGTCCGCTATGGCAATTTTTGAACGGCCGTTAAGGCCTAATAAGAATAAGACATCGCGTATTTCATTCACCCACTGGTTTGGTTTCACAGTATCACACTTTGACCAGCGCGCGTGGTTCTTTGGCGGAATGAGGAAGGGTGTTTAAGGGATGACAGCACTCGAAGGCTCGTATTAATAAATCGAACTCAACTCTGAGCTTGATTTTGAGCGCGAACTTGATGTGCTGTTTTGTATGTGAATGACATATATATCTAGTTCGCTAAATTACTCCAGTCAAAATAGACAAAATTAAGACTCAAGTTTGCATTAATTCCCAACAAGCTGGATTTTTGTGCAGGCCTTGAATACGTCATTACAAATGATATGTCAAAAGTCCCTATCGATCCCGCTTGTGCGTTGTTTTTTATTCGTGGTCAAAGGCCCAAATTCGCGTTTTTTGCTTATATCTCTGAAACTAAGAGAGCTATCGAAAAATGGTTCAGGTAAAGTTTGTAGATCGTAAAATTGTCTACCTAAAAGATCTCCACACTTTTCTTCTACAAAGCAGCGCTGTCGAAATATCCTGACTTTAAGCCGCAGGAAAGTCGTATTTTCGAGTAGCCCACATTATGCAATTACAATAAATTGTGTTGAGTAGTTTATCTGGAGCTGGTGGCAGTTAAGTATGGATAGGCTCTAAACTATAATTCACCAATTTCCCAGCCCCAATTTTCAGGATTCTAGATCATTGAAGTCAAAAAAGACAAAATGATGTATCAAGCTTGCATTCATTCCCAACAAGCGGGACTTTTGTGCAGGCCTTGAATACGTCATTACAAATGATATGTCAAAAGTCCCCATCGATCCCGCTTGTGCGTTGTTTTTTTTATCTGTACTGAAAATCTTCAGATCCTATTTCTTACCTTTCTGGTAGTTAAACCTCAATGGTCCCCATAGGAGACTTTTACTGCTTACATGAAATAGGATCTATTGGCGCA
Source organism: Nomophila noctuella (assembly GCA_958496325.1). NCBI lineage: Eukaryota > Metazoa > Arthropoda > Insecta > Lepidoptera > Crambidae > Nomophila > Nomophila noctuella. The sequence goes on along the minus strand of OY292481.1, from coordinate 3,079,172 downwards.
AAAAAAAAATTGGGATTTTCAGTACAAAATGTATGTAATAGGCAATTTTTTTTTCATGTCAATCGATCCTTTTACATGTTGGAATTAAAAGACTTTATGGGACCAATTGAGGTTTGAGTACTAGAAATGTCAGAAATCGCAAAAAACTTTTCCCATACATTTTGTACTGAAAATTAAAAAAAAATTTTTTCGCGCCAATCGATCTTATTTCATGTAAGGAGTAAAAGTCTCCATGGGGACCATTGAGGTTTGACTACCAGAAAGGTTAGAAATAGGATCCAAAGATTTTCAGTACAGATAAAAAACAACGCACAAGCGGGATCGATGGGGACTTTTGACATATCATTTGTAGTAACGTATTCAAGGCCTGCACAAAAGTCCCGCTTGTTGGGAATGAATGCAAGCTTGATACAACATTTTGTATTTTTTGACTTCAATGATCTAAATCCTGAAAATTGGGGCTGGAAATTGGTAAATAATAGTTTATAGCCAATCCATACTTAACTGCCACCTGCTCCAGATAAACTACTCAACACAATTTATTGTAATTGCATAATGTGGGCCTACTCGAAAATACGACTTTCCTGCGGCTTAAAGTCAGGATATTTCGACAGCGCTGCTTTGTAGAAGAAAAGTGTGGAGATCTTTTAGGTAGACAATTTTACGATCTACAAACTTTACCTGAACCATTTTTCGATAGCTCTCTTAGTTTCAGAGATATAAGCAAAAAACGCGAATTTGGGCCCTTTGACCACGAATAAAAAACAACGCACAAGCGGGATCGATGGGGACTTTTGACATATCATTTGTAATGACGTATTCAAGGCCTGCACAAAAATCCAGCTTGTTGGGAATTAATGCAAACTGGAATGTCTATTTTGACTGGAGTAAATAGTCTAAGATCCCAGTGGCCCCAGACCTACGTCATTTTAGCAAAGCTGAAATTTTGAGGATTGTTAGTATAATGTGTTATTAAGAAGGTATGCGCACCCACTACCTTGAAAGCGGGGCCGTTTCTCAGGTAGCACGGGGGGCCCATTACTTCTACCAGACGTCTTGAATATTATTAATGAAGGAATGCCTGCAGCCGCCGCTCACGAACACGACGATGTCAGTACTCATTACAGTGAACATTGAGGCAGGCGTTATTTACGGTTTGCATTCATTCCTTCATCAATAATATTCAAGACGTCTGGTAGAAGTAATGGCCCACGGAAGTGTCTGGCAATAGTCAATTTTAATTCTACATAATATACTCAAAAACATATTTGAAAACGATCTTTGCTACTTTAACGAAGGTTAGCTATTTTTTTTTTGTACCTTTACTTCGTTCTACCTGAGAAAGGGCCCCGCTTTCAAGGTAGTGGGTGCGCATACCTTCTTAATAACACATTATACTAACAATCCTCAAAATTTCAGCTTTGCTAAAATGACGTAGGTCTGGGGGCTCTGGGATCTTACTCTAAAATGTTTATTGTTAAAAGTTTAATTTTACCAATATTGCCGTTTAGGAATACAAAGATACATTTTAAAATAACAATGATGCTATATTTTGTACACAGTTTGCGATGTTAGTGGCATCACAGAAAGAGGAAGGATTGTACAATTTGTACTTCCACAACTGCCCACATCCTGTTAAAAGAACTGGCACTCCTGTAAATACTGTGGTAAGTACTAAAAATCTCCCGGTTATTTCCTTGGCATTGCCTAGAATTGTCGTTTTTTATTTTTCAAGCGTCCATCAACCGTATTGTTAATATTGTATATTTTTGAGGGCATTACAAACAGTATCGCTGTAAACTCAGATCGCACTGAGTGGGACAGGTTATAACTTTTACACATTTGGCAACACTTCATACATTTTTAGGGTTCCGTAGCCAAATGGCAAAAAACGGAACCCTTATAGTTTCGTCATGTCTGTCTGTCTGTCTGTCTGTCTGTCTGTCTGTCTGTCCTGGCTCGTTCTCCGCCGTTTCTGAACCGATTGCCACGAAAATTGGTGGAGAGATGTATAGTGATAATTCAAGAATTGGTTTTTAAAATAATCGAAAAATAATTATTTTTACCCCCCCTCCCATACAACGAAAAGTAAATTCGAAAAAAAAACTTCGACTTACCCCATCGTGTGGGGTATCGTTAAAAAGGTATTTTTAAATACAATAAAAAATGCCTTGAAGCCATGTGGATCAAACCCCCCAGTCTCGAGATATATGAATACAAAGTTAAAGTTAGAGCGTCCCCCCCCCTTCAACTTTTGAAATACTATTACAATAATTCTGAAAAAAATGTCCTGTATAGCTCCAAGTAAGTTCTTTCAACGAAAACTATAGCGAACTCTGTATCATACATAGTTATTTTTATACAACTCGACCAACTTATGACGTGCAGTTGCCCTTACTAAATGGTGTCTTAAGCGGTCGGGCCATCTTTCAGCTACGGAACCCTTTCATGGGCGTGTCCGACACGCTCTTGGCCGGTTTTCTATGGAAAATTGCATCCTTTTTTTCTCGCGTCCATCGACCAAACATAAAAATATTTATTTCTTGAGGTCATTACAAACTTGGGCCTAGGCAATGGGTGTGTTAGTCCAAGGAATACATTTGTTATTATTTATTCATGATAATGACTGCAACTACAATATTGCCTTATTTGTTCACAGATAGAGATATACGAAAGCAACAGTGGCGACAATTTCCTATCAGCAGGCGAGATGCCGCTACCCGCTCTGTACAGCATGATGTCTCTTATATTCTTCCTGAGTGCTGGTTTCTGGACGTTCATACTTCGCACGAGTCGCCACCCGGTGTACAGAATACATATCATCATGTGTGTTTTGGTGTACTTGAAAGCTCTGTCCTTGGCCTTCCATGGGATAAACTACCACTTCATACAGACGAGAGGGGAACACGTTACTGCTTGGGCTATACTGTACTATATCACGCATTTGTGAGTATCTTACTGAATTAGTAATCACTACTTATTATAAAATAAAAGTAGCTTTGCGATGTCTGTATCCTTAAATCTTTAAAACTACGCAACTGATTTTAATGGAGTTTTCTACACTATCTTCACTAATATTATAAAGAGGAGAGATTTGTATTTTTGTATGTAACAAATAAATACAAAAACTACAGGACCGATTTCAAAAACTCCTTCACCACTGGAAAGCTACTTTCACCTTGAGACATTTAAAAAACACACTTTTTTGCGTTAATATTGCAATCGCTGGCCAAACCCAACGACATTGGTCAAAAAGATGTTTATTCATTTATTTATTTTTGCTTGTCACATGGTATACAGTATTGTTCTACAGTATTGTAGAACTTACAAAAGTCCAAAGAAAGTTCCGCGATGGTATATATGTCTATCTCGAAAGAATAACCCACAATAACCACTTTTCTGAATATTTTTTACAAATGTGAACATACTTTGAATATTACATTTTTATGAAGTATGATTGCAAGATCAGTCTGAGTGGAGAGCCCTAGGAGAGCCTATGTCCAGCAGTAGACTGGGTTTGGCTGATGATCTTGAAGACAATGATGATGATGATTGAAACATGTAAATACTTGTTCCAGGCTAAAAGGCGCGGTTTTGTTCGTGACCATCGTGCTGGTGGGGACGGGGTGGAACTTCATCAAACACATCCTGGCCGACCGGGATAAGAAGCTTTTCATGATCGTCATCCCACTTCAGGTAACAGTAGTAACAGAATTAAAATTGCTTTTTTTTATGTCAACGGGAGAACTGGCGTCACCTGATAGTAAGTGATCACTGCTGCCCATGGACATCAACAACCGCACAAGGGTCGCTGATGCGTTGCCTGCCTTTAAAACCCCCATACCCTATTCAACTTGGCCTGCAATAACTGCCTCCGTGGTGTAGAGCGCTGTGCACTAAAACCTTGGAAGTCGTAGGTTCGAATCCCGCTGGGAACACTTTCACATTGTGTTGTCACCTGATTGTCCGATAAAAATGATGATTCCGTGTTAAGGCACGTTAAGAAGTTGGTTCTGATTATGATCCAAATGGTCTGGTTACTTGTATGGGTTACGGAGGTCAGACGACTGACGACGGTCGCTCTATTGTAATAACCAGGCCGATCAATGGAGAATAATAGCGGTAGCGTACCCTGGTCTTCGCGGCAATGGCCAAACTGCATCCTCGGGAACCGAGAGAGGCGCTAGGATGATGATGACCCTCCCCTACTTGGCATGAATGTGTTATTTTATTTGTAACTAGCGGCCCGTCACGCGGTTTCACCCGCGTCCCGGGGGAACTACTTCCCGTACCGGGATAAAATATAGCCTATGTTACTCTGGGTGAATGTAGCTTTCCAACAGTGAAAGAATTTTTCAAATCTGCCAAGTAGTTTCGGAGCCTATTCAAATCATACAAACAAACAAACAAAAAATCAAACATTTCCTCTTTATAATATTTGTATAGATGATTGTAATATGATCAAGATACATTCACATTGTGTAATGAACATCGGCATTTGTACTCGAGACATGGATGTTTATGAAAGAATTTTTGTATGACGGGCCCGTTGGTTTCAAAACCAAGGGTTGCAGGTATTAATCCCGCTAGGGCGATTGGTGTGTTAGTCCAAGGTCTTATTTCATAGTATTTTTTTTTAATTTCTGTCTGTTTCTTAGTAAGTGTGATTAACTGTTACGTTTGGTTATCAGGTTGTGGCGAACGTGGCGGAGATCATAATAGCGGAGAGCGAGGAGGGCGCCGCCGAGCACAACGCGTGGCGGGACATATTCATACTAGTAGACTTGCTGTGCTGCGGGGCTATACTGTTCCCGGTCGTCTGGTGAGTTCACATCTTATATCTCCTTCCTGAGGCCTATGATAGGTTTGAACCGTTCCCTAACCGGCCCTCCCCATATTTCGACACGCTTCGAAATTGGCAATAGAATTTGAAGCAACTGTCGCTTCTTATCGCATTAAAATAAAATAAATAAATAAATATTTCACAACATCACATACATTGATGTTAAGTAGCTTAAGCACATGTGTTGCAGACATTAGAATCAACAGTGGTATTACAAATGTACTTAAATATACAAATATAACACCCAGACCAGAACAAACAGACATGTTCATGCACACAAATGTTTGTCCTGTGCGGGGATCGAACCCGCGACCTCTTGCGTAATAGGCAACATCTTGACCATTACAACAAGCCGGACAGGCTCAGTTATGGATGCTCACAATAGTAATATTAGTCCAAATCTATATCCGTATTACGAGCTGGTGTGTTAGATCTCGACATTTATTTATTTACTTGAATGTATTATTTGTTTAATTCAATGTAATTTTATTTAACACTAGCGGCCGCCAGCGACTCCGTCCGCATGGGTTTCGTTTCCGTACACAGTGTTACTGTATATAGCTTAAAGCCTTCCTCGACAAATAGTAAGTGGACTATCCAATACAAAAGATTTTGTCAATTCGAACCAGTTGTTACTGAGATTAGCGCGTTCAAACCAATCTGGATCAGGATGTTACACGTGTTATTGTGAGTCAACCATGAAAGATAGACATATGCTATTTAGGGATATTTTTTAGGCAATTTTATGAAGAATATTTCCGTCGTACATGAATTTTATGTAACTAACCATTAAAGCAGCACACGCGACAGAAGCTTAAAAAATGGAGTAAATTCTCCCGTTTTCCCAATATTTCCCTTCACTACTCTGCTCCTATTTATTGTAGCGTGATGAAAAGTATCTTATAATATGCCCAGGAGTATAAAAAATAATTGTACAAAGTTTCGTCAAAATCATTCCAGTAGTTTTTGTTTCTATAAGGAATATACAGACAGACAGACAGACAGACAGACAAAAATTTTACTGATTGCATTTTTGGCATCAGTATCGATCACTAATCACCCCCTGATAGTTATTTTGAAAATATATTTAATGTACAGAATTGACCTTTCTACAGATTTATTATAAGTATAGATTACAACGGAACTAAACGCGATATTATTTTTATAAGTACCTGAGTACTTACTGCTGAAGTTAGATAAAGTTATATCTTGATACGGTATTTGACTGACAGGTCAAATCACCTTCTTTTATTAAATGTCAAAAACGTAAACTTGTAGGAAAAACTGTATGGATCAGAGTATTGTGACGTCTCATTTCTGTATTGTCAAATCATTACTCTTTTAGTTTCAATTAGGTATAAAATGCGGTATTAAAAATTGTACTTAATTTTTGATTTCATCTTTAATGTTGGAATATCATTATTTATTTATGACGGGCCCATTGGTCGAGTGGTCAGAGACCCTGGCTACGAAACCAAGGGTCGCGGGCTCGAATCCCGCTAGGGGCAAATGTTTGTGTGATGAACATCGGCATTTGAACTCGAGTCATGGATGTTTATAAAAATATTTAAGTATGTCTATCCGTTCCCTGGCATCCATAGTACAAGCCTCGAGCTTAGTTTGGGGCTAGGCAATTGGTGTGTCAGTCCAAGGCATTTATTTATTTATTTAGTATTCAGTCAAATAACCAATTGAATGTATTTTTCAGGTCAATCCGTCACCTGCAAGACGCGTCGAGCACGGACGGCAAGGCGGCGATCAATCTGCGCAAGCTGAAGCTGTTCAGGCATTTCTACATCATGGTCGTGTGCTACATTTACTTCACGAGGATCATCATTTCCTTGCTGAAGGTCAGTCAGGTTTAAACTTACTTAGTTACTTACTATGATGACGCAGTGCCCAAAATAAGACTGGGCTTATAGAAAAAGACACCACTTAGGTCAGTTTAAAAGGCAATGTGCATTTATGTTTCCGCACACATCCTACTACTATCCTACTACTATTATAAAGGCGAAAGTTTGTAAGTATGGATGTATGGATGTTTGTTACCCTTTCACGTAAAAACTACTGAATGAATTTGAATGAAACTTTACCACAATATAGCTTATACATCAGAATAACACATAGGCTATAGCTTATAAGGCTTTAGGCTATAGTACATATCTATGTATGTGGAAACCGAAACCACGCGGACGGAGTCGCGGGCGGCCGCTAGTGTGTTATATTATAACTTAAAGCATTCTTCGAAAAATGGACTATCATACAAATATCGGATCAGTAATTCCCGATATAAGCGCGTTCAAACAAACTCTATAAAAATACCGTCAGATGGCATTATTTTTATTTTTTTGCCTCACTTAAAATGTGTGTTATATTGGCAACAGCAATGAACACATTCTGTGTTTGTATTTGAAAACCACAACAGTAACTGTAGCATAATTATTTGTCTTATTTTTGAAGGTATTACTTAATGTACAATTACATTCATAATTTATTTTAGATGCAGTCTAACACTCTCACTCAATTTAACGTTGCATAACCGTTGTTACAGATAACAGTACCGTTCCAGTACTCGTGGATCGACGAGATGTTCCGTGAGACGGCGACGTTCGTGTTCTTCGTGATGACGGGGTACAAGTTCCGGCCCGCCGCCGCCAACCCGTACTTCACGCCGAGCCATGCAGACGACGACTCGCCTGAAGTGTGAGTATTGGTATTAAGCTCAGGATTAATGCCCCGATGGTCTATATTCTGGCCATTTAATAAACAGTCTTTTGTCAGCTTTAGGAATAGAGATTCTTTGTAATGGTTTCACTACACTTACTCTTTTAACTGAATATTTTTGGCGCCGAAGCTGGGGTCATATTAGCGGATCTCCTTTACGAACAAAAATATTGTACTTCATGGACGGCCCACTTAGTGATGGGCTTGCTACGCATATCGATTACTAATTTCGCCACATATTACAAATAATTGGTATAAATAAAATAAATGCTATGAATAAATCTAAAATTCGTCAAAATATGTCAATAATGTGTAATGTACAATCGGAATGGTATCACATTTGAGATACTTTTGGACGTCATCACGGAATAAAATAGACGGAGTATAGTGGTATAAGAGCCGGGATGTAGTCTCGAGATGTTTTATTTTCAGTTTTTTTGTATCTCGTTATATTGGCTCCACTCTACCAGATAGTCATAACAACGGATGCAGTACCAAAATTGTATCCTATCCGTTGGCATCGCCACTACCAGCATTAGGCCTACCCAGATTTCACCCATGCACCATACTGTCGTGAGTAGTGGGTTGCAAAAAAATTCTCGTAACTGACAGAAATATGATTAAGTTTACAATAATTCTAATAACAGGATTAATATAACGTACTGAATTTCAAAAGTAAGTAGGGGCGGCAAAAATTTAATGGCCTACTAGCGGCGTAAATCCGCCACTGATCGCCATGCAGAAAATTCCTATTCACGCTTCTCTTTAAGGAATTCTGGTTATAGGAAGGAGAACATACTCAGCTGGTAGCGCATTCCATCGCTTAATAAATTTATGCTCAAATCAATAATTTAACAATGTTTTCTCTTCCAGGCTATCCGACATAGGAGTGTTGGAGGGAGTGACGCGGATATCGAACCGCGGCGAAAAGAGGCGGGAGGACACGCAGCCGCTGATGCAGGAGACTAGTTACATGTCAGATTAGACTAGGGCTTCGTACTAACGAATGACGGGGCCGTCGCCGCTCGAGAGATTTAAATCCTTGGATATGCCCTCGCCGCCCGACTCGCCTTAAAATCTATAATAATAATAATACCCCTTCGACCTTACGATATATCTCTGGACATCTCTGGACATTATTCACACAGCGCCATCTAGCCCCAATCTAAGCATTAGCTTGTGCTATGGTTGCCAGGCAACGGATTAACATTATTTGCATACTTCTCTTTTTACGATCAGCCAAGTTCGCAAGATTTATTATAGTGCACAAAAGATTGCGCAAGCACAGGTGCACTCTCTATTCTCTCACTCTCATAATTCTGTGGGACAGCAATCTGACACACGACCGTAGGGTGATCAGGCGTAGGATCAAAGGTTTAACGTGCCTTCCGAAGCACGGAGGAGCTCGGGATGAAAAATTTTCGGTCACCCATCCGATGACTGGCATCTGCGAACGTTGCTTAACTTAACAACCGCAGGTCGAGTGCGCTTACCACTGCGCCATCGAGCTCCCCAAAAATCTATACTTATATAATAAAGCTGAAGAGTTCGAATGTTTGATTGCGCTTATTAAAAAAATTAAAAAATCTTTTTGTTTTGGATAGTCCATTCGTCGGGGGGCTTCAAGCTTTAGTGTGACACTGTGTGCGAAAACCGAAATCCACGCGAACAGGAGTCACGGGCGGCCGCTAGCTGGCACTATAATTTGAAGCGACAGCCACTTCTTATCGCAGTGACAAAATTATGCCACGGTTTTCAGTTGTCGGGGCGTATCCAACGATTCAAATAAAGTATTTCGGGCATACTTCTAGCGCTCTCAACGTTCACCATCAAACGCTAGAACGGCACGATGTGCGAACTACAGATAATAATACTATAGGAGGAAGAAGATAATGTGTAAATATAATGTTTTTTCACCAATTTATTCCCCCGATTTAAGGAGAAATCTTTGGGTAGTCATACCAAGCAATAATTTCATTATACCAACGAATTTTGTATGGGGTTTCAATTTTGTGAAGTGGGTGTCTCGTGCCTTTTATATCAACTTTTGTGTCAACAGTGCTAGCTGCGAAATGGGAACCTGCTGTTTATTTTACTACCTAAAAATGAGACACTACAGTTTATTAAAATTGTTTAATCATATTTCTTTTCAATACACTTTTTCAAACGTGATAATATAAGATCACTTTAAATTATATAAGAAATAATGGGAGCGTTTGGCAGAAAAAAGCGCTAGCAAACGCTAACGATTAAATAAGCAAAATGGCGGATTGTGTCAAACAAACTGTACAGTTTTCGGCCAGGACATGTTTGCTAACTTCAGTCTTTGCTTCAGTTGCGCTGACACAATCCGCCATTTTGCTTATTTAATCGTTAGCGCTTGCTAGCGCTTTTTTTTGCCAAACGCCCCGATTGATTCATGAACATTTCCTGATATAAATACAGTTGAATGTCCAAAGTGCATCATCTGACATGCCGTTGTCTGTACATTCTAAAATTATTAATGATCATAGATCTAACTTAATAAATGACTTGTATATATTTAATGCCTTTTTTTGAACTAGTTTTAATTTGAAATCATTTTTAATTATGCGTTTTTGTTTCGTGTGTGTTATTTTATAATTCAATAAGAGTCTGCACCAAAATTCCGTAGTTTTGTCCGCGTTATCTGTTAAAAGTATTGAAAAAAATTGTTTAAGTGTGGTAACAGACTCTTGACATTTATAATGATTATTTAGAGTCATGCCTGTTTATTATTCCATTTTGTGATATGTTTTCACAGTTAAAGTAAAATGGGACAATGTAAAAACGTATTTTCAGGCATCTTTTGCACCTTTCTTTGAGCTTTGTTTGAGTTAAAAATTTATTAGGAATGGATTATCGTTTGGGGAAGAGTGAGTTTTTGCATCTTTCTATTATATTTTCTGACTCAGGAGTTTCATTAAGGATTAGGTAACTAAATAATTACATATCAAGGAATATTTTTTGTGGCTGTGATTGTTCCTCTTGGGCCTACTAGTGGGTCAAATATGACCAAGGGGAAGCTGCCATTTTTGTTTGAACCTAGAGTAATTCTATCATAAATGTGATTATTTCTACGCTCAGAGATTCAGTGTGCACATCGACATAAATAATATTTGCATTGTCTTATTTTCCTTAACTTTGTTCGTCAGGTGAGTTATTCCTATTATTTGATTCCTTGAGTTATTTACAAGATAAGAGTTGTTATACGCCTTTGAAAACTAAGTATCTAGTAACTAGTATTAGTGTAGAAACACACCTAACCGAAAAACCGCGACCGAAGTTCGGCATGTCTACGCCTGCAATGTATTTTACATGGAAGATGACACACTCTGCCGAAATAACGTCGCATATATTGTATAGATACAGCATTGCCGCCGAACTACAATCGTGTATTTTCAGCCTGGTGTGGTTCAAGACTTAACTGTAATAATAAAAGCTTTACAGTTTAAGTGATACATTTATTTGTGGTTCTTTTGTACATTTGTGTACCGAAGAAGGCATTTGTAAATAATATACTTATTTCCAAATTACCACATGAAGGTTTTGTTATTGATTTTTTCCAACAATTAATACCTATTCTTCGGTTTATCGACGACCCGCTTGTGTGAGAGTGAGAATCCACCAAAGTGAAGATGTGCCGTGTGCAGCCAATGGGACTTTGGGCTAAACACGTGACTATGTCAGCATTTGGTGTTGACATAGTCACGTGTGACGACCTGCTTGGTGTTATGGTCAAGATGTTGCCTATTACGCAAGAGGTCGCGGGTTCGACCCGGGTTCGACCCCCGCACAGGACAAACATTTGTGTGCATGAACATGTCTGTTTGTTCTGGTCTGGGTGTTATAATGTAGCTATTTAAGTATATTTGTAATACCACTGTTGATTCTGATGTCTGTAACACAAGTGCTTAAGCTACTTAACACGGAGTCAGATCAATGTATGTGATGTTGTGAAATATTTATTTATTTATTTTGTTTATTTGATTCTCCGCTTTGGTGGAGTCTTGCCCGATTGGTAAGACGTTGACTACAGAACCTAGGGGATACTATTTGGTTTTAAGGATTACTTCAGTAGGTAAATAAACCTTACGATGTATACCAGCTCGGATTCCGATGATGAGTATGTGGTGTAGGTATATTGGGTATCGAATTCAGGATATGGAGATCACGGCCCGGTACTTAAACCACTCGACCATCGAGTTGTTTATAAATTAAACATTATTATTACATTCATCAACGTATTATTCAACTCTGTGTGTGTGACGGACTCTGGCTTCAAACCCTAGGGTCGCGGATTCGAATCCCGCTAGGGGCAAATGTTTATGTGATGACGATCGATATTTGTACTAGACTCATGGATGTTTATAAAAGTATTTATGTATGTCCGTTCCCTAGCATCCATAGAACAAGCTTCGAGCTTTGTTTAGGGCTAGGAAATAAGGGTACTCGGACATAAAAAAACCGTTATATGGCAGTAGGCAGGCGTTAGGTCTAACTGGTATGTGATTAGTGAATTTTGACATGTCATTGACGGATGTTGGAATTGAGGTAGAGCTTTGTTCCTCCACCTTACTTCTGTAAGGTGGAGGAACAAAGCTCTACCGCAGACGCAGTGAAGTGACCGCAGTGAAGTAGCACTTCGTAACTGTTGTGCTATGTTTCTGCTGGTGAGTAAGGTTGCCAGAGCTCAGTTGGGGAGGGTATGGGGTTAAGGCCGGCAGCACACCAACGATACCTCTGGTGTCGCGGATGTCCATGTGCTTCGGTGATTGCTTACCATCAGGCGAACCGATAGCTCGATTGCCGCCTCTGACATAAAAAAAATATATTACCAAGTCAGTTAGACCTCATGCCTTCGTATTGCCATCTACATCACATAAAATAATACGAGTAAACCAACTTCCTAGTGCATAAATTGATTCAGTGGAGCATATTTCACTGCAAATTTTGAGGCAGTAGAATCTGCCCCACCAGTGGGGCGCCTTGGTGGGGCAAAGTGGAATAATCCAAACACCATCATTGGTCCGCAGTCCAAGGAATTTACGGAAACTTGCAGTGTGTAAGGTGGAAAGTGAGCCGGCATGTAGCACAAAGCACAATGCTGCAGGAATGTCTGGCGGCCGGCCAGGAGCGGCACAATCGAATAGCATAAGTGCTTCGATGTATTATACTCAGTTTTACGTTACTGCGCACGATGTAAGTTGGCCAGATTGGAATTATACCAACTGGAAAATAATAAATGGTAAAGGGACTTTCCTACATAAAAATATTGTTTCGTTTCGAAACAGTCTATGTAATAAGCGTCTTTTAACTTACAATCAAACAAACTATTCAGCTTTATATACTTATTTACTTGAAAAATATTTTATAGTGAACGTTCACTGTGGCATTCTGTAAGTAGGTAAGACTAAGTAGACTGGGTACGGTTGTGCCAGGGTACCGTTGTGACAGTCGCTGTATTGTCGAAAATATAGGGATTAGCGGGGGGCGTGCAAGGGGAAAGACGGGCGCCTTGCACGTCTCAACCTGTGTCACAGTGTTGCGTCATCCGACGCGCAGAGTGTACCTGACCAGGAGCACATTTTGATTTTTGAACGCAAAAAGTAAGTATTTTGATTCATTTTTATTTCGTAATTGCTATTACATGTATACTGATAGGGTATTGAGTGTTGTTCATCGATATAAATCAAATATTAGCAGTGTAATATCAATGGTTACATTTATTGTAGGTTATTTTGTTTTGACGTGGTGGTGTTTCTTTTATTAAAACGATCTGTGGGTACAGTTGTGACATTTTTACTGGGTACGGTTGTGACATAAGTAAAAGCGGTTGTTTATTGTTTTAGATGCCTAGAATACGCAAACGAAAGACTACAAGAGCACAGTGCAGTTTGAATCAGTATGAAGATGCTTACAAAGAAACTAAACGCGGGACTTCTTTGCGACAAGCTGCGGAAATGCATGATGTTAATCGCATGTCACTATTAAGGTATATTCGAAAACGCGATAATGCCAGCACGGGCGATAATGAAAACAATTAGCATTAGCATGGGGTATGTTTGACTACTGATTGTAACCAAAGATCCTATAGTGCCTTATATGTTGTAAGAAATTAAAATGTTCAAAGATTTTATTTGTTTTGTTAGGAAAGTATAATTTAGTTGATTATTATATAAAAATAAATAAATATTTTTTGCAATTAAAGTGTTTTATTGGCATTTTAGAGTATTTTTATCTTATTTTGTGATCATATTTCAGTATTTTCATCGTGTCACTATGGACCCCCAGTACTGTCACAACCGCCCTTGGGGTGGGTACGGTTGTGACAATTTACCTTTTTTTTTAAATTTCATTTTATGAACTAACCATTTGATTTAGACATAATTCTGTCATGTTTATACGTTAAGCAATGAATAAACTTCATTAGAATACATTTTTTGTTCAGATTAATAGAATAAATAAAAAGCTATAGTCAATCATTTGAAAATTGTCACAACCGTACCCAGTCTACCCTACGTTCCAAAGACGAGTGGGTCATTAGTTAGAGCAGTAGTTCCACTAAGCTACCCCATGAATTTTCAATCTGGGCAAATGTTTTCGCACTCACTGTCCTCAGTTTTACGTTACGCGTCGCACGCTTTATTTTAGGCGGCAAGTGACGTCACCGGCGTAACATTGAAGGAAAATAGTCGTCTACGTAATCTGGACGTGAACGATGTGACGAACGACACGGATTAGACAGAGGTCGCTGATTCTAATCCAAGTTCATGCAAATGTGTTGAAAGATATCTCTGTTCCGCCTCCGTGGCGCGGTGGTTTGCAGGTGGCACTTTAGTGCGACAGCCGCGCTGGAGATCCAGGGTTAGAGACCCGGTCGGACTGATGAAATTGTGTATATGTTTTACTGCAGAGATAACAGATAACAGATTTTAAGAGAGGTAGAGCTTTGTGGATCTTCCACTTGAATGAACCGCTGGACTGGGTAAGTACCTCCACCTTACAGAAGACCACGGTGAAGTAGCACTTCGTAACTGTTGTGCTATGTTTCTGCTGGTGAGTAAGGTCGCAGAGCTCAGGAGGGTACGGGGTCTTAAAGCCAGGCAACGCATCTGCGAACTTTTTACGGTTTTTGATGTCCATGGGCAAGATACAGTTCGGAGTTTTCTGCATTCCTGGATGATCACAAGATCGGTCGCCATGGTCAAAAAAACGACTATCTTCAATGAGAATTTTTGACTTTGACGATTTTGGCCCGAAACGGATTTGGCTTGTATAGTCAGGATAGAAATGCCTGCCTGCCTTTAAAAACCCCACCCATGTACCCTCCCCAACTGAGCTCTGGCGATCTCATATACCGATACTAATCATCAGAAACAGCACAACAGTTATTAAGTGCTACTTCACTTCATATGGTAGAGGTTCTTACCCAGAAAAGCAGTTCAGTCGAGTGGAAGCTTCACTTAACTCTACCTCTCTTCCTAATATGTTAACTCTACCTCTCTTCCTATTATGTATATCGTAGAATTACACCGTAGTACAAGTGGAAAAAGCCTTTTAAAAACGGCGGTGGCCCTTTTTTGCAAATTCTTTCTTTTCGTGTTTATTTTCCGGCAGCCCTGAAAGCTCGCCGTGCCGTTGGCCTGTCGCCACGGACACGTGGCGCCCCCGTCAGGAAATTGGCGTCGTAAACACGCCTGCGACTCTGATCTTGGGCAGATCTTGACCCATTAACACGAGCGCTGTCGCTCGTTTATATTTAGCCGCGTTCTTAGCCCGCCGGCCGCGCGCGAGTTGTCCGCCGTCGCTCGCAACATGACTACGCGGGGAATCAGGCGCAAGAAGTCGTCACTGTGCGAAGTCAAAGTGGCGGTGATCGGCGCGCCGTCCGTGGGGAAGAGCGGTATGTTGGTGACTGCAGATTTTCACCCATTCGGGGACCTGGGCACGTGGGCTTTGAACCTCTCGTTTGGTAAACCCCTGAACCTGATCTGGGGGCCCCAATCGATCGCGGGGCCCGGCCTCCAGAACCTGGTCTGGGGGCTCCAATCGATCGTGTGGCAGGTGCCCATTGTGCCCAGTGGTAAAGACGGGTCGGGGTGACATGTTGCCGCCGTGTTGTGACGTGAAGTGACGTGTTGGATGTGTGCTGTGTTTGTGTTTAGTGGAGTTCCAGTTGCTCCTTTTTTGTATATTTTGTTTTGTTGTCTTTGGTAAATATTTTCCTTCTGACTTGACCGATAAAGGTATGTAGGCTCCGTGTAATGCGACTTCGTGCTAGACACCAAGTAAAGAACTTATTTGTTACATAGATTTTATTTGTATGGCAAACATTGAAAATCGAAAGAATTTATAAGTTTTTGATAACTTACCCTGTTTCTCCTTGGGTCCTTGATTTCGCCTTCGCCTACACTGAAAGTAGCTGGCCACAGCAATCTATGAAAATACAATATTTCTCCGTGGGTTTGAAATAGATTGAAGGGATGTATGCATTTATATATTTTTTCTCATCCGGCAGTGTTATGTTTATTAATTCTATAACTATACGCAAAAAAAATGTTACTTTTCTTATAATAATGCTTTCCTACGTCGTTGCAAATCGGTCTGTGATGCTGTCAGCTGGACTGGCAGGCATCGAAGACTTTGACTGGCGTCGGGTGGCTGTAATCTCGATGTTAGATTTTTACCAGGCAGGGCCGTCTTTTACGTATAGAGGCCCTAGGCATATCGGCCTTTGGGTCGTCAGAACCTGGTCCGGGGAACCTAGGCTGGCACTTCTGCTACCAGGTCAAGAGTTAGCAGGACGTCTCATACTGAACTTTCCCACGTGACGGCCAGCCAGAAATCGATAGATATGCCCTCGCCAAACTTTGATCCGCTCTGAAATTGGCACTAAAATTTGAAGCAACGGTTGCTCCTTATCGCCGTGACAGGACAGCATGTGAAAAAGTACGTCGTGCCAAACAAAATAATTCCACAGTTTTCTAGTGTCGAGTTACGATAACGATTTAATTCAATGACTACAGCTCTTTAGTAGAACTATCACTTGAATGAGCAACTTGTCTGGGAAAGTACCTATCTCCAGTAATCTCCACCTTACAGAAGACCACATTGAAGTAGCACTTCGTAAATGGTTTGCTATTTTTCTGCTGGTGAAAAGGTCGCCAGAGCTCAGTTGGGGAGAGTTTGGGGGTTTAAAAGGCAGGAAACGATATGCAAACCTTGTGCAGTTGGTGATGTCCATAGGCAGTGATGATCACTTATCTTCAGGTGGTCATCTGGTTTGGTTGCCTCCCTATAACAGAAAAATATTTATTTTCGGTTCCACCACCCGTCAATCCGTTTGGAGACATGGCCACTTGGCCAGCCCACTGTACCGCTACCGATGTCGTTAATGTTTGTAAACAGAACCACGAGATGGGGGTTCACCGATAATGACCAATCAAATTATTCTATCGTAACAGTCTCTTGACTTAAATGATATCCAAACTTACAGAAAATCATTGCGCGATTGTGTTAACAAACATTTTAGTTTCATTCATCAGTGTAAGCTAAAGTAATTAGGTTGTTCATCAAAGTATTCGTGTAAGCAAGAACCAAGTACATCCAACGCTAAAGATGCATTTGGAAATTCAATTTGGTGCCGCGACGGAGGCACCAATCGGTTATTATCGGTTGACCCCGGTCCCTGCATACATTGTAGTGTCGAACACACAAGGGCTCTTTTAAATGTGCCAATAGACACTGCCGATGTTAATTTATAATATCGACGGTGTCTATTTATTTATTTAATATTGGATTATCAACATAAGTAACAGCATTTCTCACAATATTAAAATCAAATAAA
This sequence comes from Nomophila noctuella, assembly GCA_958496325.1. Lineage (NCBI taxonomy): Eukaryota > Metazoa > Arthropoda > Insecta > Lepidoptera > Crambidae > Nomophila > Nomophila noctuella. The sequence goes on along the minus strand of OY292481.1, from coordinate 3,061,737 downwards.
ATACACACTAACTGTTCTTACAGTTACAGATAACCACATCATGCGTTATTCAAATAGAGAACAATACAGTACAAAATTTTCAAAAGTTACAAAATAATAAAGAAATATACAAAGAACAATAATTAAAGAAACAAAAAACACTTTCAAAAATATTTTAAGGTACGTCATCAAAAGACTTAACAATTGACAAAAAGTGAGGCAAATTATTAAAGTGAACGTCAAGTTCGGGCAAGCCCTTGCTGAGTTCGTTATACAGACGAGATATACGGTTAACGGGTAGGTCACTCCCCATTCTAGTTCTGCAGAACTTATTTCTAAACAACTTACCGGCGTGGCGAGGTACTCTGCGTGGAATATTAAAATGAAATTTGCTCAATAATTCTGGACTATCTATAAGATTGTTAAATAATTTGTAGAGACAAGACATATCTGAACAAGTGCGTCTGACAGCAAGTGTGTCAAGACGGAAATGTTTTAACCGGTCACTGTAAGCAGTCAACGTTCTAGGAACCTGGTAGCGATAGCTCATGCTGCGTATGAGTTTTTTTTGTACTTTTTCTATTCTTTTTTGATGAACACTATAGCTTGGAGACCATACAGAACTGCAATATTCTAGCTTACTTCTTACGTAACTGTTGTACAATCGAATGACAGATGAGTAACATTTAAAATCCTTGGAACTTCTTAAGATAAATCCAAGGGATCTATTTGCCTCACATATTATTTTGTCTATATGGTCCGAAAAACGCAATTGACTATCCATTATCACGCCGAGGTCCCTGATAGATGTAACTTCTTTGAGCTTTGCCCCATCAATTGAATATTCCGAAGCGAATCTGTTGCGTTTTCAGTGTTAGTCCAGATAAGAAGTCGAAAAAGTGTTTCATCGATTGCCATCGCGGTGTATATCGGCACATTCAATAAGAGCCCTTGTGCGGGTGACACCGCGGTGTATTCAGTGACCGGGGTCAACTGACGAACACTGAGCTGTCACGCAAAGATTTTGAACCACCAATTTTATTTTCTCGCTTCACACAATCTCAAAGATATCAGTAAATAGAATGTAATCTCGGCACAACAGATGCTTCTCATATCTGACCGGTTCTCGATTCGAACACGTCACTACGCGAACAATTACATAGTTCAACCAAGGACGAAATTATTATTTATAGCTATTTCATCACACCCTAGAAATAACAACTGGCTGGAATAAAACAAATTTTATCAATTCGTTCGGTCTATGTTTTGGTTATTGTGAAATCCCAGGTGCAAAGAAAATTATAAACCTTAGGTAGGTACTTTACCTTATTATTCAACGTTCAAAATGGTTATTTGTTAGAAATACCTATATAACACAGCCGCTGTCCCCAAAAAATGCTAGAAATAAATACTTAATTCAATGTCAATTGTAAAAGTAGACACTATTTCTTCATTGGGTAACTAGCGGCCCGTCACGCGGTTTCACCCGCGTCCCGGGGGAACTACTTCCCGTACCGGGATAAAATATAGCCTATGTTACTCTGGGTGAATGTAGCTTTCCAACAGTGAAAGAATTTATCAAATCTGCCTAGTAGTTTCGGAGCCTATTCAATTCATACAAACAAACAAAAAATCAAACCTTTCCTCTTTATAATATTAGTATAGATTAAACTGTAGCATGACATAGGTACCTACAAGATCCTGCCCCCATTAATGTCACACCGAGTATGTCAAAGTGAAACTAAGAAATGGATTTTAGTCAACAACTTACATTTCGTCGTCTCTCCGATCTGATATTACCTCTCGTCTTATATTCTTCGATGCATCCTTCACTCGTCCGTTCATTTAATGAACTTAAATTTAATGATAATATAATTATCTAAAGCCTGTAGTGACCCACTATAGGCCACTCCTCCCTTCCCTTCTTCCACCTTTTGCGGTCAAGACCATTTTCCAAGGGAAATGGTGTGCCAGTTGGTTTTAAATGAATGGAACTCGTCTCGTGCCTTATTCAGTACTTAGATAGTGGCCCACAGCTGATCAGGCATTTTACTTAAGTTTATTTCAGGCGTGCCGCAGATTGCGATGTTTGTGTGTTATAAGAAAACAGTGTGAATAAGATGTGTGTACTAAAATGCTCCTTTAATATTGGCTGATGACGCAGTGGCAGCCACCTGCTTCTCCTCGGCTCACCTGCCGCCCACCGACATGATTACTGTCACCAAGTGACGTGACACACCACTCAAGCTTACTCACCACCAGGGTATTCGAAATAACTACAAGATGGCCGAGGAAAGCGCCTCCGTAGTGTATGTAGTTGTAGAGCGAGATCGTGGGTAATTTCACTTTGTGTTCGTTTTCCTAGATTGTCAGAATGATAATAAAATGCAAACTTCAATCATTTTCAATCGCCTTACAAGGCGGGCCGGTCTAAATAAAATACGTTGTGGCTTCCCAAACTTATTTAGGTAGGTATTTTATTGCTATGGCACCACCTTCGCCTCCCAAGTTTATATGCATCATCATAGTCTAATTCTTCCTACCCGCCGCTTTGCCAATAAGGCAAGCATTAGTTTCCCGGAGACAGCTATCCTTAATAATGACGATTCATTGCTTCTTGATTTGGCGGCAGTTGTTATGACCACAAAGAAAAAGTGTCTACGTGTCACTAAACGTGTGTAGGCTTCGAAAATGCACTTATGAATCTTTAATTATACATTTTTTATAAAAGGGTACAGAAAGATTCTACCGCTGTGAGTCACCGGGCTTTCAAGGTTCTGAATATATCGAGAGCTCCAGCCAAGACCCATAAAATACAGATACAATAAAACAGGGAATGTTTATTCAACACTGCCGTTCTGATTTCATGATCGAACTTTTTTCAGTCCACCATTAAATAAATAATAATAAACATTTACGGCCATTCCAATCAACCAGATCCTAATCACAATATGAGAATGATACGTACCAAGATTAGAAAACTACAATAGCTACATACCCTCTGCTGTTTAATTGTTGAAGAGAGGAATTAGGACATTAGGAAGTGCATCTGCTAAGAAAAAAACATTCCGAATTGCGAATTTGCGATGTTTCTTTAGCTTGGCATTCTATAAATCATATTTGTTTATTAATGGTATTGTATATGCAAAGCGAGTGTCAATAATATTTTCAGAATAGCGAATTCTTTACTATAGTTAACAGCTGCGCTTTTACTAGATCTAGATCGTAAAGTCAAGTCAAAATTGTTATTTTGTGATTGTGACTATATTCCGGAGCTTGAAAGGCGATCTGACACTTTTGTGGCTCGTGATTACTCGTGAATCATTAAAGTAAGCTGTTGCGGTCAATTTACAACTCAACAACCGACTGATCTATCCAAACCAAATGTAAAGGCTTTGTTAGGACATATTAGTAGATGATTTTTGTGAAATTTGCACCTCACCTTCTTTATTTATCACATTTAAGTATTCACTTTATTACAAAGCGAATCACTTGTAGGGCCACTAATCGGAAAGCTAAAGAGTTTGTTTGTTTGTTTGAACATGTTTATCTCAGGAACTACTGGTTCGTATTGAAAATTAGTTTTTTGTTTCGGATAGACCATTTGACGAGGATGGCTTTTAGAAAACTACCCTAGGCTCCGAAGCAATCGAATGATGATGATGATAATGATGATCATGATGATGATGATGATGATGGTTCTCAGTTTGTTGATGATTGTCAGTAAAGTTAACGCACTGTTGTTACAACTACTGCGCCATTGCTCGGAACTAGGTCAACGATCTTCGGAACTGATAGACAAACATTCTGAAATCTACGGGATTCGTTTATAGTAATAAATAATGTCTTAACCTGTACGAATTGAAGATTGTGTAAGATCTCGCCTTGTTTGCTAAGCTTCGCATTGTATATTCTTGATTATATTCATTGAAACTGGAGTATTTATATCATCATCATCATCAACGGCCTATCGCAGTCCACTGCTGGACATAGGCCTCTCCTAGGGCTCTCCACTCAGCACAATCCTCGGCGACTCAGTGTTTAATATACCTACAAACATTCAGTAATAACTGAATGTACATTTTAACGACCGAAAACTATCTTTGACCCCAACTTGTATTTTAGTCCATAGAAATGCCTCGATGGTCTAGTGATTTAAGAACCGGGCCGTGATCTTGAGGTCCTGGGTTCGATGTCCATTTCGGGCAGAAAATGTGCCGGTTCTTTTAACACAGACCGAGTATGTGATCTCCAACTAGCATTTGGCAAGCGTCGTGATTAAATCAAAACCCATATTTGTAACGAAAATGTGATTTCAAATTATGGACGCCTTTGCCCTGCAGTGGGACATTAATAGGCTGATAACTTTACTTTTTACTAATAAAATAGGTATATTATGAATATTTTTCATAATTTTTCTTAGTTGGTGGAGGCTATAACGGAGTTTGATTAATAAAGTAAATATTTTTCAATGCTTGAAACTGCTTAAGGTTCATGAATAATGGGTCAGTGAATGTCAGTTTACTCGTAAAATCGGAGCTAAACAACAGATGCAAAAATCGCAAGAGAAAAAACAGTTCTTCGCAAAAACTTCTGCAGGAAGCCCGATAATGCATTATTTCATATCGTAATTAGAAATTTATGAGGTTTTAAAGACTACAAAGCCGTTAATCACACAATATAAACTCAAAACTTTCTTTGTTCATGTTTACTGGTTTTGGTGACCCTTTTGGTTCTTGTTGGATGATTTTTGGGACACTAATGGGTTATATTTGATATTTTGTTGGACTCTTTTGGTTAATGTTGGATATGTTTGGGACTCTATCATTTCAATTTGACAGGCCTGTTGGTCGAGTGGTTAGAGATCCTGGCTACAAAACCAAAGGTCGTGGGTTCGAATCCCGCTATGGGCAAATGTTTGTGTTGTGTGATGTACATCGGCATTTGTACTCAAGTCATGGATGTTTATAAGTATTTAAGTATGTCTATCCGTTCCCTTGCATCCATAGTACAAGCTTCGAGCTTAGTTTGGGGCTAGGCAATTGGTGTGTTATTTCTGACCCTCTTGGTTCATATTTGGTGTTTTTTGTGACCTTCTTAACTATTTTAGCCAAAAATGATGCAATTTAGTAATTATTGGCCTCTAAGGAAATTTGCCGAATAGAGGTATTTCTGCAAAGCAATCATTCTGCGAATTAGGCATCATGCGAAGTAGTTCTGTAGCTAAGTGGTTATTTCGCGACATAGTTTTTTAGAGATTCGAGAGCCATTTTGGGAAGCGGTGTCTGGTGACTGCTTGTACAGAGACATCACCACTGTCCCTTTGAGACCTTACTTCCTGAAAGAAACATAGTATAACTACTTTACTAATAAGACAAGAGATGCTTGTGGGTAGGTATATCTATAATTAAATTATACGAGAATCGACAAGCGAAATATGCCACAGCGATCTTGAGCGTCCGTTTGGTCCCAATTTTGATACATTCTGAAAATAACCATACCGACCTTGATGCGGAGCAGTGTTTACAAGCGCGTATTATTTTATTGCCGCCAACGTGGCCTGCCAATCGGATAATTGTCTTCTTTGTTGTATTACATACTAACCAGTTTTAATGTGAGAAGAACGAAAATAATACGTGAAAACAGAACTTTCGGTGTCAGGTTTATGAACAGTAGGAATTCGCTTTGAGAACGTTAGATTGGGTCAATAGCACTATTAGTGAACAAACAAAACTAAGTATTAGTTTTTGTATAGGCTTCATAGATGCACATTCATGAACGGTCAATGGGGATGTTGGAACTCCTCGGAACAGCCTACTGGCCTGCGACCATAGCCGTCACCAGTACGCTCTTTTTATAGCCCGATTGTCTCAAATCCTTTCGAGGGAATCAAGACCATGTGCTTTTATTTTCACGATAATGCGAGCCTCGGCACTACGTCCGTGATGTTGAGCGCTGATCTTAAACACCTCGGTGGTCGTAAGTTCCTATCCTGCGGGGATCACTTTCACTTTGTGTTGGTATCCCCAGTTTGGCTTGGACATTGCAAGCTTGAATCGCCTGATTGTCCGATACTAGTGATTACTTAGTGCTTCGGACGGAACGCACGTTAAGCCGTTGGTCCTGACTTTTATCGAAATGGCCTGGTTTCCTTTGTAACTTTACAATTCAGGACATAGTCGCAGCGTACCTTGGGTTCCGAGGCAATGGCCGAGGATGCAACCAGGAGAGGCGCTATGATTTTGATGATGGTGATGATAAGGTGAAGCTCGGCTACCAGGTCTGCCAGTTCTCATATCTGACGCCTCCGTTTGGAATCATCTGATTCCTGTGTCGGTCCCATAAATTTTCCTCCGAGCACGCGTAACTTGGCTGATCGAATCATTCTATTGTGATATTATTGTACACGATTTATAAGAGTCTTGCAGAGGCTTACACAAATAAAGTATATTTTAATTTTGATTTTGAATGTGATGAGGGTTTTCGCAAATGCAAAATCCGCTAGATGGCAGTAGGTAGGCGTTTCACTGGTTTGTGATTGGTGAACTTTGACATGACATTGACAGATATATCAATATATCAATTCACCAATGATATAGCAGTTAGACCTCCACGCCTACGTATCCATCTAGAGGATTTTTCAGTCACAAACACCCTCATGAGCCGCTGTAGCCGAAATGGCTGTGAGTGGTAATTGAGTGTATTTAAGTGACATGTTAGGCCGGGCTGCGGAATACATCGCGGTGAGGTGTTTGTAAACATCTCACCTCTAAATGTGTGCGCGACCGACGTTACCTCAAACTGTGTTTTTCATTGCGAGATAGAAATAACTCATGCCATCAGGGCTGCCACGTTGATTGGTTAGATGTTAGACGCATTTACATTTTTCTGTTTTCATTTTAATCTTACTGTAGATCCTTCAAAATACTCATCAAGTTGTAATCTATTCTAATATGTATAATAAAGCTGAAGAGTTTGTTTGTTTGTTTGAAAGCACTATTCTCAGGAACTACTGGTTCGAATTGAAACAATATTTTTGTGTTGAATAGTCACTAACACTATCAGGATTCATACTCGACTATGAAAATTACGGATGACATCTGCTAATCGCTGGATTACACGCTGAAGTTAATTTAAATGTGTCATCGTGATGAAATTCTTGTATTTCTTTAAATTGATTCTTTATATTGAAATTCTTGCAACGCGAAAGTCTAAATGTAGAAACACACCAGGCTTAAAATACGCGACCAAAGTTCGGTTGCAATGCATTTTCTATTCCAAAATTACGACCTAATTTTAGCATGGTGTGACATTCTCCATTTCAAATACATTATAGGCGTAGTCACGCCGATCTTCGGTCGCGTTTTTTCGGCTAGGTTTTTTGTAACACTCAAATCTGTCTTCGTAATTACATATGTAGTGACTCTGTCTGTTTTACGATTTTAATGCCAAGCTCTCGGTGAAGGCTCTCATTAGTGACACACAGCTTTGTAGAATTTCTAGAGACCATTTTGAAAAAGGATTGGATTTTGGAAAAATAACATTTTGAGAAAAACTTAATGCGATTCGCTTCAAACAAATGACACTTAAAACAACTCTTAATGTGAATGCAGTAAGAATTTAATTCCAATGTTCCTGAATTCTGGTTACTAGTAAATATACCTATTACTGGATCGATCACTATCAAAGTTTACGAGAGAAACGTATTCTAACTATAATGAGCAGGATGTTTACAAACTGCATAAATGCATTCGCGCTATGCGCATGCCCTGACGTGGTAGAGTGGATTATGGTAGGTTTTTAGTTTATTCCAGAGTTATAGGTCTGCATAAATTAGTAATAATAATAAAGACTTTTAATAAAAATTTGAGTAAATTCACTAAAGCAATTTTTTTGTAAAGATTAACTTTAACCGATAATTTTAATGAGGACGGACGGAGATCCACATGGACGGAGTCGCTGGCGCAGCTAGTATTTTTATATATCAAGATTGTTTTCGTTTTGTATAAAATATGTCATCACTGATGTGGTGGATATCAGGGAGGATTTATGAAATGTGTTTTGAAATGCGTTAACCGTTGTATGTAGTTACAAGAAAGCGTCTTAATGCAACTCTACACAACTTTAAAAGATATTTTAGATCTGCATTCAAAGATTTTGGAAATGTATAATGATGTTGATGATGATGATGAAGATGTTAACGTTAATGAAATAGGTACTCTTTAATTGTTTCAGCTCTGACGGTGCGGTTTTTGACCAAACGATACATCGGAGAATACGACCATCAGCAAGGTAAGTTTAATTTAGTAAAAACAGTACCATACAGATTTGCAGGAAATAAAAAAAACTTCGGTAATGATATTGATTTTGTTTTTGAAAAAACTTGGTCGAAAGTTTTTTCAAAAACAATGCCTACACAACATTCTATTTCATTACATTCTTTTATTTTCTCGCATGCTGCAGCGAATAGGTATATTTGTTTACGAACAAATAATAAAAATTCGATAATTATATTGAATGCGTCGCTTAAACTAATCGTACAGTGGTTCACAGAATAATAACAAGAGTCCCACAAAATTATTTTCATAGTTTGTCTGTGAGATCAGGAGTCTCTAACTTAACAGTTAGTATGGTTGGCAACCCTAGAAATTGCTCATGAAAGCCATTGACTGCAGAGTTTTCAAAGTACTCCCATTTATTGAGCACACAGGAAACCTTACTTTATACAAAGATAGAAAATAGAACAATAGTGATGAAATTCCTCTCAATGGTGATCAAAATAATTTATTACGTAAGTTATTTTGCGTGATAGAATTCGTTCAAATTACCAAACTTTTGTAACTCGGACTCGGACGAAATACGCAATAATAAAGTTTGTAACAAAAGCGAAAAAACCGAATCGCGCCGTCTAAAGCATTTTTATTTTCAAAGCTGCTACGTCATAATTAGTAAAAGATTCTCATTTGGAACTCTGGTTAGATTTTCTCATAACGTTATCATCATCAACATTATCAGATTTTCTCAAAAGTATGTATAAATAAAGGGTGGATGTCTGAGATGCAATTAGAAGGGCACAAAAAATACAACTTTATTGTTAACAAGAAAACATTGAATAGAAGTGAACTGCTGAAATCTAAAATGAAATCAGCAAAAAGTAATCATCTCAATTTTTGACCCAACCTTCTATGTCAAATTATTTCAAGAAGAATTTTTTAGTCAGTCTTTATCCAATTACTGCCTAATCTTGCCTAAATTGGAAAATAGTAAGCTGCCCTAATTGGATTAAGTTAATCCAAGGTCAATGTTGTTTTCCTCAAAAAATCAAACCTTTTTTTTTGTTTCAGACAGCAAATACAAGCACGAAGTATTATTAGATGGCGAACCTATTTTGTTTGAAATTCTGGATACATGTCCAAAGGTAAATATTTAGTTTTTCAGTATGCCATTACAATATGTATGCCATGTCGATACCTTAAATCTCAAATGGCGTAAGCGCCAAATTGGTCAAAATGACTTTTGAATGCAGTTTTATTCAGTTTTTTTTTCTCTATCGATCTGTATATTTAAAATCCTGAAATTCGCAAAAAAATGGTCATTACGACCCGATGTTTTTTATAGATTTGAACACTTTTTATAAGGTAAAGAGGTCGTAAGCAGCTATAAAAGAGATGTCCCAGAAATGTATGAAGCCTCGGCCTGGACCATGTACGCTATACCTAAATATAGGCGAATAAGTGTACTACAGTTTTAATTACTCCAATTCTTATGGAAAACCTTAGTATTTTGGCTGAAACAATAAATTAAACCACAATATTGCAACTCAGTACAATATGGCGGAGGACGCATCCATAGAGTAAAGTAAATATACCAAGACGCATCTTTGAAACTTGAATGACGTTCATGTCGTTTATCCGTCATTTTATTTCTGTTTTGACAGTATGCAGTTTATTTCACAAAGTATTTATATTTTTAGGTTACAAACGACCTAAAAAGGCTGAGGTCAAAGCTGTAAATCCCAGTAAAGAAAAAAATTACAGTTGCCATCTTTACGAAGTAAAGTGAACAACTATGAATTTGATTTTATTTTTATGCCACTAAACTACGGACCAAAAATGTTTTATTGTATTTTTCATGGAAATAGCAATATTTTACCGATTTTTTGGTACCACGTACATGGTGCGGGCCTGGGATGGGACATCTCTTTTAATGCATGAACAACGTCAGGGCGTAACGAGATATTTTAATACATTAATATGGCGTATCACACATAGCCAACTTTATTTGGTGGTTACGCCCTTAGAAATTATTGTAAAGTGAAAAAAAAAGTAAAAATACAAGGGGGTAAGGGACATCATTTTTCGGTTTCGGCGTTTACACCACACACAATTTTTATTATTGAAAGGCGTTTACACCCTATAAAAACACGATTTTTTTTAGATTAAGGTCGTATCGCCCATAAATTCATAAAAAAAATACAAAATAAGGGGTATTTTCTACATCTTTTATTAAATTTAGTACATTAAACGGGTAAGAGGATTTTAGGAAATATAATAAAATCTAAAAAAAGCCAAGGCCGAGAGAATAAGAAGGCCTAATTCGATTAAGCAGTGTAGTGGTATAAAAACGACCCTTATTCTTAGCAACAATGATTTCTACTTATATTCGTATAATATTTACGTAATAATCAACTTTAAAATTCAATTAAAGTCCTAATGGAGTAAGAAAAGATTACAAAAATTGTATTAATTTAAGAATCTTGTTTTTCTATTCCAGAGCACAGAGGAGCTTCCAGGCAACGAGGTGGCGCAGTGGGCGGACTGCCTGTTCCTGGTGTACTCCATCACCGACCGCGAGTCGTTCAACTACGTGCGGCGCGCGCGGCAGCGGCTGCAGCCCGACATACCGCTCGCGCTGGTCGGGAACAAGGCGGACATGGTGCACTTGAGACAGGTACTGGTACTCTTGGATTACAGGGTGGTCGATCCCGCTTCTCCCTCCCCCCAGTCTCAGCCACACGGTTGGAGCTCGCTGCTAGAAAGCTAGCCGAGTTATGGCACCGCGGTGGATCCTGTGGGCAATAAGCCTTTAGCCAACCCGCCAATTTCCTCAACTCTCAAGGGACACTGTTAGGATTTAAGCAATTGGTTTGGTCTCCTTCTGTGGCCCCTAGAGTCCTGCATAACCCGTCACCTAGCCGGCGGCATTTTCTTGAATAACGATAAGGTACAGGAACTCGTACCCAGGAAGTTTCCACAGCCCACACCAACAGGAGCACGACGATTTCTCAGAGCATTTTGCAGAGTGGCCCGCTTAGCTTGCTGATGCCCGTGGCCACTTGCCAAGACGATGACGAAGTGTTGCGGGCTTTAGTGGGATTAACCCTCGCGTCCGCATTCCCAGGAGCAGGCTAAAGTCTTATAGGGCAACGAGGTGGCGCAGTGGGCGGACTGCCTGTTCCTGGTGTACTCCATCACCGACCGCGAGTCGTTCAACTACGTGCGGCGCGCGCGGCAGCGGCTGCAGCCCGACATACCGCTCGCGCTGGTCGGGAACAAGGCGGACATGGTGCACTTGAGACAGGTACTGGAACTCTTGGATATCAGAATGGTTGATCCCGCTTCCCCCTCCCCCCAGTCTCAGCCACACGGTTGGAGCTCACCGCTAGAGAGCTAGCAGAGTTATAGCACCGCGGTGGATCCTGTGGGCAATTAGACTTTAGCCAACCTTACAGTTTTCTCAACTCTCAAGGGACACTGTTAGGATTTAAGCGACTAGTTTTCTCCTTCTGTGGCCCCCAGAGTCCTGCATAACCCGTCACCTGACCCCGCGGCATTTTCTTGAATAAAGAAAAGGAACAGGATCTCGTAACCAGGAAGTTTCCGCAGCCCACACCAACAGAGCACGACTCGCTCTCAGCGCATTTTACAGAGCGGCTCGCTTACCTTGCTAATGCCCGTGGCCACCCATCAAGACGGTGACGAAGTATTACGGGGTTTAGTGGGTGAACCCTCACGTCCGCATTCCCTGGAGCAGGCTAGTGACTTATAGGGCAACGAGGTGGCGCAGTGGGCGGACTGCCTGTTCCTTGTGTACTCCATCACCGACCGCGAGTCGTTCAACTACGTGCGGCGCGCGCGGCAGCGGCTGCAGCCCGACATACCGCTCGCGCTGGTCGGGAACAAGGCGGACATGGTGCACTTGAGACAGGTACACTAAAGGGGGCTTAGTTTGGGGTTCAGTCCGCTTCTCCCTTTCCCTAGCCACACGGTTGGAGCTCGCCGCTAGAGAGCTAACCGAGTTATCATCATCAGCCTATCGCAGTCCACTGCTGGACATAGGCCTCTCCTAGGGCTCTTCATTTAGCCCGATCCTCGGCGACTCGCGGAGCCGAGTGAAAAGTTTCGGAACCGCGGTGAGTCCTGTGAAAACTTAGCATATAGCCAACTCAGCCGTTTCCTTAACTCTCAAAGGTTCCGGAGGGACACTGTCAGGTTTCTAGCAGATAGTTGGGTCTCTGAAGGCTTGCTGATGCCCGTGGCTGCCCACCAAAGCAACGAAGTTTGCATTCCTAAGTGCAGTGTCCTATAGACGGGGTATCGCTATAGCTACAAACTCGGCCTTGTCCAATCCCTAGGACCGGTCGTACTTGAGTGTATCTACTCTATCTTTTTGCAAAAGTATCGTCTCATTCGGCCATTTCCTTACAAATAGTATAGTCACGCAAGTTGTAGGTACGAAAAACTTCGGGTAAATAAAAACTGGAGCTACCTGAGTGAAGCGGGCAACGAGCGCGCATTCCCCCGAATTTAATGTTTGCTTTCAGTACGTCAAAGGAAATGTCTGTGCGGACGAGATCTATCCAATCTACTTGATTTATAACATTCCTGTTCGGAGAAAAACGAATTGTAGACAAAGTATCTCGCGAATACAAAAACGAAAAACATAATGTAGGTACTGACAAACATAGGAGTCTCCCTTCTTGTTTTTGCATACTGAAATTAAGATCAAGAATCGTAAGGTTTTATGACCAAACTGTAAAAGCAAAAAAAAATTGTCGACTTTTTACACACACAAGTTACCCGAACTGGCAACACTGGCAGAAAAATAAACGATGTTTGTATGTTTTCTTTACAAGGGCAAATTAGAGAGATGACATAGTCAGAGATTCACTGTGTGTGAGTTATGAGGCAAGCTGAGAACTTGACATTTAAAAAACACTTTTTAATAACTGACTTAAAAAGCATTATTTTCTGTTTATTTACATAAAACCTCGAAACCGTTTCCAAATACCAATCCGAAAGCGAAAAATTTTGAGACAGATCCACATTTCCCCTCAGGTCAGTCCGGAAGAGGGTGAGATCCTCGCGAAAGACTTCGAGTGCAGCTTCGCCGAAGTAACAGCGGCGGAGCAAGTCAACAAGGTGGGGGAGGTCTTCCACGACCTCTGCAGGGAGGTGCTCGCCCTCCGGCGCAGGGCTAAGCACAGCCTCCTCGACCGAATGCTCGGCACGAAGAGCGCCTACAGAGTATATTCGAGAGGGAAGAGCGACAGCGCACTCCCTAAAGATTAGGGAAAATCCCAAACTTCGCGCGAAAAGATTTTGAAACCTTGTTCCAAATTGCAATGACACTGACAGGTGAAAAAAAGATGGCGACGAGCATAGATTTTTAAATCGTTCGATCATATCTATCGATTTAAATGGCGGCAAGTGCGAAGAGTCCGTTCAACGAAAAAAGTCATTCGGCAATCCGAGGGAGTAAGAAACAAATACAAAACTCAGTACTCAAAATCCATTGAGTGTTTTTTCGTTGAACGGACTCTATCTTTATAATGATTATAGAGTTGTATTATGTAGGTTTTAAATAGGTTAGAGAATAAAAAAGTAGACTTTTGAGCTGGTTAAATACCTTGGCCTAACACATCAATTGCCTAGCCCCAAACTAAGCTCGAAGCTTGTTATATGGATGCTAGGGAACAGTTAAACATACTTAAATACTTTTTTTAAATACAAATATACATATAACACCCAGACCAGGGCAAACAGACGTGTTTATGCACGCTAAAGTTTGTCTGTGACACTATGCAGATATGTAATAAGTTCCTACTGAGACTGGAATAAAAGGCTTGAAGGTTAAACTTAAGACTTAGCTTAGCTATGTATGATAATATTATTATGTCAAAAATGTGTGCCATATTCTCAGTGCAATGTACTCGTATTTCATGTTACCTCGTCAAGTATAAGAGTATTTATTAGATTTAAATCGTTTGACATGACTTACCTACACGCTGTCACTGCGATAAGAAGCGACAGTCGCTTCAAATTTAAGTGTACATACATTTCAGAGCGGGCGAATTATGACGAGGCCAAACTAACGATTTAAATCTAAGTATGTGTCATAATTTAATTAACCTTTTTGAATTATTTCTATAAAAACACATTAACATTATTTTATTAAAAGTTGCTCCCAAAGAAGGATCCAGTCGGAATACTTTCCGCAGTTATGAATTAAGGTTGTCTTAACGTTTTCGTAATGTTAGGTTTGTTAGTAATACATTTTTCTTTTTATTATTTAAATGCATTTAGAGCATCGTATACACTTGCAATCTGATTAATATGTTTTTCTAACTTATATATTCTGTACCCCATGAGTGATAAAATATTTAGAGCCATTGATAACATTTTTGTAATGATACGATGAAGTGTCTCTTTGGAGGTTCCAACTATCACGAGAACCAAATAAAGTTTTGTACAGTTACATACAGATAGGTACGCTATTATACTCATACTCGTCTTTATCTAATCTATTTAGTGAAACTATTTAATTAAGAATACTGGATTTCATAAATTGTAATAATTGTACAAGTTATGACAAAGTTTTTAGTTATTTTAAGGCGTTTATTTATATGTAGCTGAATAATGTTATCTCTCCCTATTTGTGTATCTACTTATGCTGTATGTATTTTTTCTTACCATTTTCTTTATTGAAGTAAAAATTTAGTTGTATATTTCTTTTCATTCTTTGATATTCAGAATATACATATAATTAAAAAAAAAAACTTATAATGATTATAATGAAATTGCATTTCATTTTAGATAATAATTAATTAGATCACTGATCACGTTTTGAATAAGTAAAAAATTTGATTAAACTTTATGTCCATAAAAGAAGCACTAGATGCACATTCGTTTTGCAGTAAGATTAACTAAAATGATTGCATTATTTTTAAAATGACAATTATTATTAATAATAAAAGAAAGAAAACAATTATTGTGAATTAATTTTGTCCCAGTTCACACAAAATCGAAGCCTGTGCCCATTTCAAGAAAGGAGGGGGGAGGGGAGGTCTAATATTGTCCAAAGGTGATTCTGGTCCCTCCAGCGCGCAGCGGTCAAGGAAATACTAACAAGCGATTTTCCAAGTCACTTGATTTACTAAGACAATTATTCATGCTCACTTACTCGTATATGTAACTACTTAGTTCAGAAAGCCGAATCTATCCGTCCATCTAAGGACCGATATTTTTAGAGGTACGGGACAAAACCCTACTTTAAAACACACGACGAGTAAACCAGTAGAGCAAAATGCTTATAAGCATTAGTTATAGGTAGATAAGACAGGAACTAAATTGGAGAAATAATGGATTTTATATTGAGTTTAAAGTAAAGTATTTAGCGTTAGTTAAGTTTAAGCTGTTATTAAAATGTTACAAGGAAATTAACTAAATAAATTGTGTAAGTTATCAGATTTAAACCCATGGAGTTAAAGATAAATGTTGTGGAGTCTTTTAAGAAGCAAATAAACTGTTGAAAAGAGGATTTCATACATTCTGGGACCAGAAGACACCAAAAAATAATTCGCACCATTTTCATCGCATTAGAAAATGGTGTGAATTAATTTACAAAAATGTTCAGTTAGACTTCTAATGAATTATAAAAAACATGTGCCGTACGATTGCATTACAAAGTGCCTTCGCTTATCATTGTAATAAATCGGCTATCTCCAAGTTGGGGTGTGATTGTTAATAATACCGTTGAGGCATAGACTTAAACGTTCGTCAAGTATGCCCCGACAACAAAAAACTGTGGCATTATTTTATTTAATATGACGTTCGCTTCAACAGTTCAACCACATGTCACTTTGGTAAAAACCGACCGTCGCTTCAAATATCAGTGCCAATTTCAGAGCGGATCAAAGTATGGCGAGGGCAAAACTAACGATTCAAATCAACGCGTTGAGGAGCCATCTTTGATTTAATGTCACTCGCATTGTAATGAGCGCGGCGACGTCACAAATCGCTGCGCTGTGATTGGTCGGAACACTGAGTACGAGGGTTGGGTTGACAACAAATGCGGTTAGGGTGCCGTTGCCTTTCTGACTGATGGCCATTTTTTGATAGCGGCGAATTATCTTATTGTTCGAATGTTTGGGGAGATGCATGGTTGATCTGCTAATAAAACGGTTTGATTTGATTTTTTTGTTTGTTAAAACTTCGTTTTGGGCCCGCTATTTTGTCTCACTTTAAAATTTAAACTGAGTGAAATTAAAATAGACTAGACTTTTTATTTAATAAAAATAAAAAAAAAACTTTATAAACATAGTCAACCAGTGTTTTCGTTTTTTTATAGTACCTGCTTCCTGCTTGCACGGTGAATTTTCTCCAGAAACAAGAATAAGTAAAAATTAAGTAGGTAAAGTGAGATTAAGCCACCTAAATGTGAGCTGTCTCCAGTCTTTAAGCTACGTCCATGCACAAAGTTTCAAAAAGTTTAGACTTAAAGCGTGACCTTGTTCTATAACCAATATTACTATAAAAAGAAAGTTTACATCAAGGTAGAAAATTAGAGCATGTTCTCGACTGTGTAGAAGAAATAATCATGTAAGTGTTTGTGTAAAATTGAAGGGAATACTGGTTCACGTATAAATGGCGTTAATTACCTGACTCGATACAGAACGTGTTGATGAAAACAAAAAAGTATCTGACTTAAAACGACACGTAGTTTTCATCTAAATAAATCATCATGTTTTTAAGCTGCTGTTTTATTTTTAAACATTTCTTTCGAACGGTTTTCGATAATTCTCTTGTTTACAAGCCAGGTAAGAAGCTAAGGACGGATTACAAAAGATTCAGGGTTCCGTCGCAAACGCCTCGATGGTTCAAAAGCCTCGGTAGACTAAAAGCCTCGATGGTCAAGTGGTTTAAGTCACTGGCTGTAGTCTCTTGGGTTCGATTCCCAGGTTGGGAAAAAATTCTCGGGTCGGGTTTTTTCCGATCACAGCCGGGTGTGATGTAGAGAGGCAACGTGGAAGAAGAAGTCAATCTAAACATACGAGGAAATCACTGTTGGCAAACTTAATTATTTTCAAACTTCACATGTCCAATTCTCATACTGTTCATTTTAACAGTTACATATTCAGGAGTTGTCTTAAAGAGGAATGAGTTATATAATAAAACGAGCGGCCGCCCGCGACTCCATACGCGTGGATATCGGCTTCCGCACACGTAGTGTTATACCTACGATAGCTTAAAGCCTTCCGTATCTAAAGGAATTTAACAATTCGAACCAGTAGTTCCTGAGATAAGCGACTTCAAACAAACAAACAAACAAATTCTGCAGCTTTATTATACTAGGTAGTTGAAAAGATTATAATAAAAAAAACAGGTAGGTACATTGTTAGCGTTAAGATTTCTGAATAGGGAATATTTACGCCATGATATTTTTGAACACGATTGTTATAGGTCAGTTCTGTTGCGTCGATATTTTGTTATGAAATCTGTTCTAAGCTGAAGTTTAATTTTGTCAGGTTTCAGCGACGAGTTTAGAGTTGACGAACGGGACGATAAGGAGGAGATAAAATATAATAAAATTCACTTTTGTTACTTATTAGATGATAGTGACAGATGGATTAGGACACATATATTAAAATAAATATAATTATACCTACTACTGTAGATATTAACTAACATTAGTTTATCAAGAACAAAAATACTATCAATAAAAATAAATAAAAATTAATAATAATAATATGACAGAAATAAATGATTTGAATTGAACTTAATTTGCCAGAAATAATCTAGCAAGGTTGACTTCATATTAAAATTTGTGGTGGAAGAGGCTTTGATTTTAAACAAGGAAAAGGGTAGAACCAACTCGATCGAGAAGAGAAAAACTCTAAGGCACTCAGAAAAGGTAAACGCAAAGAGAAACTTCAAACTATAAAAGCTGCAGTTTGTTGCAATCGGAAAACTTTGAACTCTACCCTTGATAACGTGTAGGCTGAAATGTTTCACAACACAACAACATCCAACAACATCACATACATTGATCTGATTCCGTGTTAAGTAGCTTAAGCACTTGTGTTACAGACATCAGAATCAACAGTGGTATTACAAATATACTTAAATAGATACATATAACACCCAGACCAGGACAAACAGACATGTTCATGCACACAAATGTTTGTCCAGTGCGGGAATCGGACCCGCGACCTCTTGTGTAATAGGCAACATCTTGACCATTGCGCCAAGCGGGTCGTCAAATAAAATTATATAGTGTGTGAAGTCAATTTCAAAAAAATATGAAATGGTTTTAATTTTCGTGAAGAGACTTCAGACCTTAGGAACTGAAATGGATTGAAACAATAAGTTATTTTGAAGTTACTGCCTCGTTGGTCTAGTGTTTTAAGTACTGGCTGTGGTCTCGAGATCCTGGGTTCGATTCGCGCTTGGTCACAGTCTGAAATTTTTAAATCACCAATACGCATTTGGCAAGCTTTGTTATTAAGCCAATGCACATTTTTGTAACGAAAACATAATTTCAAATGAAGCCCTTCACCTTGCAGTGGGACATTAATACGCTGGTACTTACAACACCTACATACTTAACTTATTTAAACTGCGCTTAATGAAATATTTAATTAACTGCTTCTGATAGCCGTTTTAAATTTTAATTGTTGTTCGGTCGGATGTTCCGCGAAATGACGGGAGGATCCCGCCCCTTGGTTGCATCCCCCGTCGGACGAGAGAGCTCACAACCCCGTGTACCTTTGCAAGCGCCACACCGCTCCTCGGAAACTCGCGAAACTAAAACTTCTGACGGACATCGGAAACTTTACCGACCCCCGAATGCGGCCCATTGAGAGGCGGACCTGTAAGTCACTTTTTAAATTTTAAATTGACGTTCTATTTTGATACTGGCAGCTTGCGATTTATCAGTGCGAAGGTTTTATCTGCGAAGTTTTAATTTTCGAATTGGATCGAATTTGTTTTTGTGCGTTGCGGTTGCGATTAAAAAGTTTAGTGATAAAGAGTGTTGTTTCCCGCAATTAAAAAATACTACATTTTTAAATTGAAAAATTTGTGGAAAAAAGTGAATATTGCGAAGCGTAATAGCAGCCCAGTGGTATCTATTCAAATTATTTTTTTAGTGCTTTCACAATGTCGTTAATGGATTAGGCCTACTTTACATAATTTGGCTGTATTCATGACATAATTGACAAAATTAAAGTCGTGTAAACATTAAAATGGAACACAATGGTAATTAAAAATTTTCACAAACAAACAATCTGATTGGTGTAGTTATAGTTTGTAAAATAGTTTCATAAGAAGGTTCTATTTCTATGTTTCATATCGTCGTAAATATAAAGAGACTAGGTACTTAAAATGTTTAGGTGTTCTGCATATAGAGTATTGAATTAAATAATTTGATAAGTTGTTGTTGTGACGTTTTGTTGGCGTACTCAAAAGAGAATAAAACATTTCGCAATTATTGTTACATTATATTATAATGAGAAGAACTTCAAAACCAAAACTTTTTATTTGACTTTGAAGGATTTGAAAGCCGTTTAATTTCGTCATAACCTTATTGCATTATAAATACTTGCGAGTACTAGTAATATTCCGGATATCAGTAACAACGGATGTCCGCCGGAGAACAAAAATCCGTAGTCGTATCCGATACTTTTAACATATAGTAACGTATCGTAATATTTCTTTCTTTACTAATTTTAAGTTCGTAGGATGATATGATGTAGTTTGTAGAAAAAGAAATCGCATAAGAAAATAAGATTACAGAATATCCGTTTTTAGATCCGTATCCGCGGATCTACATTTTTTAACGATCCGGCACATCACTAGTGATTAACGCCTTCAATAAGTGTTTTCCGAATATTTTCAACTTTCTATTTTTAATTGTGTGTCAACTTTTTATAGGTATATAATTTTTCTTTATTTCGTTGACTATGTTTCACTCAAAAACCAAATTCGCGGGAGCATATTTTGTTAAGTCTGTGTTGAAATAAAGGAATCCTTTTGATATGCAAGTAATAGTTAAAAATAATATATTGGAATAATAATCATGGAGAAATTAAAGTTTTACTAAGAGCACTCGATTGAGCTACAATCAAAATATTTACTAATGGTTTATTTTTCTGCCTCTCAACCGGCTTAGTTTGTTGTTTTGTTGTAAATATTTTAAGTGGAATATGTCTGCGAACAGGATTACACTTCAGCTAATTATAAACTAGAACAAATATAATCAATTAAGCTTCAAAAGTATGAAATCGAATATAAAAACAACTTATTATCACCACTACATAAGTACAAAATAAAAGTCGTTATCTTCTGTCTGTCGCTATGAATGCTTAAATCTTTAAAACTGCGCAACTGACTTTTATGCGTTTATTTTATCAAATAGTGTGATCAAGAGGAAGGTTTATGTGTATGATACGTACATAATAGTAAAGAAACAATCATAATTTTAGTTACGAAGCCGGGGCGTGTCGCTAGTAAATTGGCAAATAACCTACGCTAGACTATTTTTTCAAAGGACGGATTAAAACTGTTTACGTAATAAGAATAACCAATTATCATTTTTTCGACATTTAAGCTTTATGAAAATAAATCATTTTAGGATACGATTGCCTTATATTTTTAATATTTATTTTAAGATAGCAGATTATCCTTTTTCGATTTAGTAATAGATTTCTGGCGCATGTAGGTAGAGCCTGCGCCAAGTTTATCATGTTAATTTAGGTCTTTAAATTAAACTTAGATGTAGGTATAAGATTTTATACTTTCGCGATGTCTTTAACACTCATATTATGCAACGGGACTAAACGAGATATTAATTATGTATTTCAATGTATACTACTGCTTGTCGTTATATAATATAAGTTAAGATGTAGGTCTCTTCAATTCTTAACGGTCTTGTGGCTGTCTCATAGTGTAACCCAGCCTGTATGTCGTGGGTAGGGTACAGCGACTGTAATATTGATTAGCGTTTTTTTATCAGATAGGGTGATTCAAGAGTAACTATGTATTATCAATACATACATAATCATTTGCCTGCAATGTTCCCGGTTTGTCTGGGGTCGGTGCAATACGTTGACTTCTTCCATACAGGCCTATCATTCGTCATTGCGTCATTTACACCTCTTTCACTTATATCATCCTAACATCAATTCATACATACATAATATAGTAAAGAAACACTGACAATTTTAGTTCCATCCGTGCGAAGCTATATAAATAAATAAATTTCTTGGACTAACACACCAATTGCCTAGCCCCAAACTAAGCTCAAAGCTTGTACTATGGATGCCAGGGAACGGATAGACATACTTAATATCCATGAATCGAGTACAAATGCCGATGTTCATCACACAAACATTTGCCCCTAGCGGGATTCGAACCCGCGACCTTTGGTTTTGTAGCCAGGGTCTCTAGCCACTCGACCAACGGGCCTGTCACGTCACGCCTATGTATTCTATGAACCTACAGTAAAAGTCTCAACGTAGCGTAGTATGAACGCCGCGCCGTAGCGTGCGTTACGGCAATTTATTAATGTCGATGCTACGAACATCAAGACATAGTATGTCTTCTAGAGCCATTTTAAACTGATTTAAAGTACACTCATAGTACTCTCGTATTCGTTTAAGTTTCTTATGTCATGAAGATAGGAGCTTATTTTGCACTCATTTAGTTTGTTCATAGCAATCATTTCATTTTTCTATTAAAATATTTCTACCAATACTAAATATTTGCTTCGTGTGTCTTGTGGTTTAAGTACCGGGCCATTTTCTTGTGGTCTTGGATTCGATCGCAGACTTTTCCGGTGTTGGTTATATTGGACACATATCAGGCGGGTTGGTCAACGATGAAACATCGTTCCTTATAGTTAGTTTTTACAATATCCATAGAAAGTAATAGGATAGTGCTTCGCAGACATATCAATCGATAATGGAGTTTATAAAAATCTCTAATATACATTATTAGCTTCTGTTTGTATTAGGCTCGATACCGAAAATTTTCACACTAGGATAACGTGTTTTCGTCGTGCAACGGTTTTCATATTCTGTTAATTCTCACTCAGATAGTGCATTGTACTTATCGAATGCATCACATACAGAGTAATCCCAGAGATTACGCATCATCCGCACTCAGTACTGCATCGGAACTGTATTTATGGTTAGCATATTAATGGCGGTTAGACTGAACCGATCTTTATGACGTATTGAATGTGTCGGCTTTTTGAATGATTCTAATTTTGAAAATAATATGGGGTTGTACCAAGGGTTGTACCGATATTGTTGACCATTTGGTTGCATCTATTTATTTGAGTACCAGGAGTGTCACTATCTTTCAGACGCTGACTGTCTGTACTATAGATAGTACGTCAAAGATATGAGTTGAAGTTGAACATACTAGCGCCGTAACATCACAAACTGTAGAAGTACTTTGTTAATGCACTGCAAGGATTCAATTATTCATTGACATCTTTCTACGTTCCTCGATTGACTTGATGGAATCAGGTCATGGAGTATTTTTCCATGCAGTCTATTCGCTGCCTGTTTGGCAATTAGGATTAAATCTACCCAACTGTGATCCAAACTGTCTAGTTTCCCTTGTAAGGGTTATGGAGGCCACACAACAGTCGCCGTCATAGTCGAAGCGTACCCTGGGTTCCAAACCAATGGCCTAGGATCTAACCAGGAGAGGCGCTAGGTTTGAATCATATGATAACAATGATGATTCCATGCACCAGAAAGGCACTTTAAGCTCCCCCACTAAACTCCAATATGTTCGTGTCTTGTCTGTATCTCGGCCTCACAAGAGCCCGCATGTTCTCTCAAAGAGTGAAGATGAAGGCTTCTTCTGTTTCGACCTACCGCATTGTGGTGGTCCGAAAAACTAAGCAAATGTTGCATGTTCAAAGTAAATGGGTCTACATTATAAACTTCCGCGTTTCACAAATGCTATCAACTGTCTAAAAGGGGCATAACACGATATCAAGACTTTTTACTGTTTACAAAATAGAATAATTATTTTTTTTTAAATTATTTAACGGGACTATATGCGATATAAATTGCATAGTCCATGCTATAAGTACTACTTATTGCTTCACGTTCCGGATGGGTTGTGTGTCTAATAAAATAAGTGTTACAAATAGTACCTAATTATAATGCAAAGCGAAAGTCTTAAATCTTTATTAAACCTTCAAATTATTTTAATTACTCATTAGCTCCTTTCAAACTCACATTTAGAAAAGTGAATCTTTGGCCCAAATTCCAGTTTTTATGTGCGCAAGATGTCTTAAGTCGGTGTCGACAACCTGTGGCTTTGCGGGAATCCGCCCAAACGCGTTTGTAGGGCGGAGTCTCTCACGAACAGGGGAGGATTAAGACGTGACAACTACAGAGAATGCCAATCGACTGTCAAAGACGAAGTTTCTGTAGATACTTACAGTATAAGGAGCTCGATGGCGCAATGGTTGCGCAATTGGCCCGTGATTGCTAAGGTTAAGCAACTTACACATGGCCATGCTTTATGACCCTCATCCCCTGGGTTATCTCCAGAACATGGGTGAACCACTAACTAAATATAGTTATTTTGTTTACATTGTCTTGACCACAACTATGTGAACCCCCCCTTGGATCCGCCCTTGTGTCACAAAGCTTGACGCAACACAAGAGCCCGCATATTCCTCTAAAGAACACTAATTGACGTAAGTTGTCTTCACTGGTTCGACCTACCGCATAGAAGGGTCGGAAAAAAGTCAATTTCAAGTAAAGTAAATCTTGCATATTCAAACAAAGTACCTTTAGGACTTTTATCTTTCGCAGCTTATTATAAATGCTTACAAACACCGTCTAAACGGGTCTAAACGATATCAAGACTTTTTACTCATAACAAAACAATCAAAATGAAGTGTACTCGTATATTTGTGTATAATTCCGTCTTTAATCCCTTTTCCGCTGAAAAAATACTAAATAAAAGTTAAGCCAAGAAAACATAACATTATCATGGTGTTAACATGTAATCGTAAACATAACAATTAATAACGTTTTATTAGTATTGAATCAATTACAAATTCGCATTCTGGCTCGCGTAAACGCGAAATAAAAATTAGGCGCAAAATTAATTTTCACTTAGTTGTGAAGTCGTTAAAGTCTTTACATTATGTGATTCGGCCACGGCTATTGCAAGTTAATTTAAGTTTGTCGTTTGGTTCCCAACGTCGCATTTTATAAACGTAGTGAGTAAGTTACATATTTCGTTTAGTTTTTGAATTTTTAATTCAGTTACTTTGTGTTGCTTTTTATTTTCAGAATTAGAAATTAGGTGTCAAACTACACAAACCACAAAATATTATTTGTTAAATATGCTTGATAAAAGCACTTATTGCTCATAAAAACTATCCTTAAAAATATTTTAAATTAATATCGAATATGTAATGTACTTACATTATTGTAAATTAAAAAATTGCAACGTATCTTTCTTCGGAAAACCTTATGTTTAGAAGAATTAAAGGGTATTGACCATAATTATCGAAATCAAGATATTTTATATTATAATTGAATATTATATAATTTATTATAAGTTTATAAGTTATTAAGCCTCTCTTGAGACAAATTGCTTTCCAAACATGGCATGGATGTAAGAAAATGCGTAAGTAAGAATCCGAACAATACGAGTAAAACAACGTCAATGTTTACAATGAAAAGAAAACAATTGACAACCTCGATATAAAAATAGAACTTCCAGGGCTTTTCGTGACGTCCAGCCATATACAATTAAAATATGAGGTATGAATTGAGAACAGAGGTTTTAATCTATACTAATACATATAATGAAGCTGATGAGTTTGTTTGAACGCGCTTATCTTAGGAACCAGATACTGATTCGAAGTGACAAAGTAGTTTTGTGTTGGATAGTCCATTTATCGAGAAAGGTTTTAAGCTATTATCAAATGCTATGTGTGCGGAAACCTAAATCCAGGATGACGAAGTCGCGGGCGGCCGCTAGTTATAAATGTTTTTGCAATAAAAAACAGAAGTTATAATTACGTTTACCAATAACTTTCCTCACAAGTCACAACTCAGCTCCCAAATACATCTTCGTCCTTACACATTTTTTTGTTAAACAAATCCCCCAAAAAACTTTGCCGTTTCGGCTTCAATTTACTCCGGTAAAAATACTTACAACAGTTTTTTGTCCGTTCAATACAAAAAGCAAGAAGCTACCGACTTCCCGATGTTATTATTGCATCTCTTTTGTTGTCAACCCACTGGTGCGTGCGGGGTCTATCCGACCCAAAACTAGCTTTTGTCCAGTGTACTTACACGGATAATCCTCGCCTAATTACCTATTTTGCGAAACTGAAATTATTGACTGCAAAAAACATTCAATTTTCGACATCTAAGTCACCGACGCCACCGAAGGACAAACAATTCGGACTCCTGCTACTGTGCACTTGTTTTTTCGCTTTGACGCAAACAATGTAGTTACAATACCACTATTGTGTTTTAGTCCTAAACGGTTGCAGGACTTTAACTTCTAAGTGTTACTTAGTATGCAATAACTACTGTCTTCTCAGCTCTTTGTCAACCTTTTGCCGTTGATTCTATTTTGATTACTAGTTTAAAATACATAGATTCATCATTATGTTTTTGGTAGAACATAATGATGTTTCAAATGTTTTATTTTAATAATGTATTTTTTCTAGACTAAGATACCTAATTCGGCCACTGTAGAATTTTAAAATATTATTTCTTTCCTTTTTTATCATCTTAAGTATTTCATAGTTATTCCCAATTATTTCACTAGTTACAGTGAAACATCTGTCCCATCGAACTGCTGAGACCTTTTATTCTCATAACATCTATTGGTGATGACTCTGGAAGTAGTGTGGACGAATATCTATTTATTTATAATAAGTACGTAAACAAATAACTGCCAATGCATAACAACTTCTACATAATCTAAATGGATATCTAAAACAGAAACCCAAATTCGCCTTGTACAATACAAGGCTTAATAGTCTAAATCCTCCCGTCTACCTTTGAACGGGTCAACTAATAAAAAGTGATTAATGTTCGAATTCAATTAGAAGCTCACTCAGTGACGAATAACATCACCCATTAGTGGTCGTTGAGCGGCTATTCGAATCTATACTAATATATAAAGCTGAAGAGTTTGTTTGTTTGTTTGTTTGTTTGTTTGTTTGTTTGTTTGAACGCGCTAATCTCAGGAACTACTGGTCCGATTTGAAAAATTCTTTTTGTGTTGGATAGTGTATTTGGCGAGGAAGGTTATAGGCTATAGTATATATCTATTATTTTATCCCAAGGGGATGAAAAAGGGGATTAATGTTTGTATGAAACTTTGTCAATTTTAAACCGATTGGGCTGGGACTTTGCATGCATAAAGCTACTATGTCATAAAGATCCCCTTAGAAAGGATTTTAA
Source organism: Nomophila noctuella (assembly GCA_958496325.1). NCBI lineage: Eukaryota > Metazoa > Arthropoda > Insecta > Lepidoptera > Crambidae > Nomophila > Nomophila noctuella. The sequence continues at coordinate 3,035,009 of OY292481.1, read as the reverse complement.
TATATTCCACCCCAAGGGGATGAAAAAGGGGATTAATGTTAGTATGAAACTTTGTCAATTTTAAACCGATCGGGCTGGGACTTGGCATGCATGAAGCTACTATGACATAAAGATCCCTTTAGAAAGGATTTTTATATGTTCCACCCCAAGGGGATGAAAAAGGGGATTAATGTTTGTATGAATCTTTGTCAATTTTAAACCGATAGGGCTGGGACTTGGCATGCATGAAGCTACTATGACATAAATATCCCCTTAGAAAGGATTTTTATATGTTCCACCCCAAGGGGATGAAAAAGGGGATTAATGTTTGTATGAAACTTTGTCAATTTTAAACCGATCGGGCTGGGACTTGGCATGCATGAAGCTACTATGACATAAAGATCCCTTTAGAAAGGATTTTTATATGTTCCACCCCAAGGGGATGAAAAAGGGGATTAATGTTTGTATTAAACTTTGTCAATTTTAAACCGATAGGGCTGGGACTTGGCATGCATGAAGCTACTATGACATAAATATCCCCTTAGAAAGGATTTTTATATGTTCCACCCCAAGGGGATGAAAAAGGGGGTTAATGTTTGTATGAAACTTCGTCAATTTTAAACCGATCGGGCTGGGACTTGGCATGCATAAAGCTACTATGACATAAAGATCCCCTTAGAAAGGATTTTTATGTGTTCCACCCCAAGGGGATGAAAAAGGGGATTAATGTTTGTATGAAACTTTGTCAATTTTAAACCGATCGGGCTGGGACTTGGCATGCATAAAGCTACTATGACATAAAGATCCCCTTAGAAAGGATTTTTATGTGTTCCACCCCAAGGGGATGAAAAAGGGGATTAGTGTTTGTATTAAACTTTGTCAATTTTAAACCGATCGGGCTGGGACTTGGCATGCATAAAGCTACTATGACATAAAGATCCCCTTAGAAAGGATTTTTATGTGTTCCACCCCAAGGGGATGAAAAAGGGGATTAATGTTTGTATGAAACTTTGTCAATTTTAAACCGATTGGGCTGGGACTTGGCATGCATAAAGCTACTATGACATAAAGATCCCCTTAGAAAGGATTTTTATATGTTCCACCCCAAGGGGATGAAAAAGGGGATTAATGTTTGTATGGAACTTTATAGGTATAGTATATACCTACGTTTGCGGAAACCGGAAACCACGCGGACGGAGTCGCGGGCGGCCGCTAGTTATAGGATACTTTTCATCACGCTACAATTAACAGGAGTAGCGTAGTGAAGGGAAATGTGGGAAAAACGGGAGAATTTTCTCCATTTCTAAAGCTTCAGTCGCGTGTGCAGCCTTAATGGTTAAAGTTACATAGAAATCATGTATGACGAAAATATTTTATATAAAATTTCCTAAAAAATATTCCTCAACAGCATATGTCTATCTTTTATGGTTGACTCACAATATCACGTGTAACTCATGATCCAAATTGGTTTGCGCGCCAACGCGTTAAACTTAGGAACTACTGGTTCGAATTGACAAAATATTTTGTGTTGGGTAGTCCACTTACCATTTGGCGATGTAGGCTTTAAGCTATCTATAGTAACACTTTGTGCGAAAACCGTAACCCACGCGGACGGAGTCGCTGGCGGCCGCTAGTATTGAATAATACTCGATAGCCCTCGTCACAATTGCCGTTTAGCCCGAACGGCTAGAACAATGGAAATAATGAACAGAACCCAAGCACCACTCATTTTTGTGCGGAAAAGATGTTAGCTACCCCTCAACACTAGTGCATTATTTTCTTACATTTGTTTCGATTATTCTTGATCGATTCTTTCACTTTGCAAGTATTTGAAGTGCACTTGTAAACCGCGGACGGGAATCGCGAAGACTTTTCGCACGGCGGGGACTGTGTGAACGTTTTTTGAATGTATTTTTTTTAGTTTTTGACGATTCCTAAGTGCTTCGGATAAAGCATAAGTGAATTCGTTAAGATATTTTTGTTTTATGATTAAAGAAATTTAATTCTCAAAATATTACAAATTGGCCACGTAACTTATTTGATTTAAATAACCGTGTGTGTACTTACAACTCACGAAAGAAAAACGAAAATTGACTGAATAAAAATAAATTATTTGTAGGAGCATATCAAGGTTTTTCTTCTGATAATAAGAAGAAGATAAAAAGCGATTGTTTTTTTTAATATATTTGATGAAGAATGGCTACGTAATATTCTGCAGATATTTTAATTTTAGTTACTTTGTTTCAGATACTATTATGAAATTTTGAATCGCGAATTTTACCTGACATGGCGTTTTCTAATGCATCAAGTAAGTTTTATTTTTGGTTTTCTTTTAATTTTTATATTTTCTTTGTTTATGTTTTTTTCTAATTTTCTAGTTTATTCTCATTTTATTCTCATAAGAAACGTTTTGCAATCAAAATGCTTTTACAAAAGATTACAAAAAATACAAACTATTTTACAATAAGACTACAAATGATATTATCAAAGTGCAAAATAGAATCATTCTAAATAGGTAGGTAATATAAATTAATAAGTAAAAATTACATTGGTGAAAAATAAGCTAATACTTAACTTAAAATAAAAAATGTGTTTACCCTCACTTTGCAACAGTGTGAACAGTAGTGATGATTCCCATCTGATCCCAACATTAGCTAGTTAATTACCGGTAGAGATGACGTGACCCAGGTGACTCGTGTGCATTTGTGCATTCCCACGGATGCGTTACATGCGCCCACGCATCTGCGCATGATCTACATTCGCGTAAATCATCAATTGGTTGTCAATGACTAATTTGGGGCGGTGGTTGAAAAGTCGTTTAATACTGGACGTTTGTTTTTGAATGTTTGTTCGGGTTTGACTCTTACAATTTTTAAAGATTGAATATGCCTTTTTTTGTTGGAAAAATAAAAAAGAAAGTTTTTTCATAGATTTTTAAAAATCAAATTAGATATTTTTTTGTTTATATGCTAAAATTGTAGATTTTTATTTATTCATTTTCATTATCTGCAACCTGCACCCAATACATAAGATAAATAAAAAGACTTTCTTTGTCAAGCAGAAGTTGTTTTGTTTATTTTGAGGCCAGATGACCAGAGACCAGACCTGACTTTTGGCCTCATCTATAAAAAAGTTATCAAATACGTACGATGGGAAATAAAAACCCAAATATTAATAACAAATACCAAAAAGGTCATCAATCGTGCCCAATTTAAAATTCGACTTATTGGCGTGACTGCCACCCCCAAACACACCGTTCTCTCATCACGTTATCTATTTCAAAAACTCTAAATTGGTGTGGGAAACTGTTTTTAACCATCCCGATTCCATCGGGGTCATCTGGTGCATCCCACGTTGGTAATAAGCGGGCTCATTTGACCCCACGGCACGCACGGGCCGGCGACAGGTGAGCGCTCGCACGGTTAATGTGAGTTCAACTGTTGCGCGGGGTGTGATGACACGATTGCGCTATTAATTAGCTATCGATGGAACTGGCAGGGTTATAGAAAGGACTAATTTAGTTGGGAAGAAATAAAAGTTGTTTTTGTTTTGTTAATAACTCAGGATTGCTTGGTCTATTTATATACGAGTATTAGGCATCACATTTATTGTGTGCGCGACTTAAATTAATAATTAAATTAATAATAAAAACTGTTAGTTATCAATAAGGAGAAGACTGCTTCATCATTGAATGAACGTGTCAGCGGTCTAATGGTTAAGGTACCGGGCTGGGGCTAGCAACCCAGGTCTTGTGTTCTATTCCCGGGTCGAGCAAAGTTTATGTTGCTTATGCTTACCGAACGAAAAGTTGTCATGGGCCGACGAGACAGTTATTTTTCCTCTGACCTTGAACTTCTTACGGTTTGCATTTTCTTACGTTAAGCTTCAGATCAATAAATGTACAGAGAAGTTTTAATTTTTTTTTGTCTTTTATCATACATGATTCATATCAAGATATGACTCGATGCGAAGCGAAATAAGTGATCCGTCAGAGGTGAAATAACTGCGAACGCATTGTACCATCAGGTTGGCGATCAAATATCACGGGGAGATTTAACTTGTCTACCACCACGTATATGATGACATAAAAAATCTTTATATATGAGGACCTCATCAAAACCCAATTCACACGAAAGCGAGCGGATGCGCGGACCTGTCATTATCTGTGCGCATTAAACGCGCACAGAACGCGCACAATCGCGCCCTCGGTCTTGTCTTTGTGCGTTTTTTGTCCCACATTCGACACCGGGCTTCCTGCAAGTGAATACTCAATACTCTATTTCAAAGGTTTTGCCTTTGTGCCTTATTGACTACGAGATGTTTGGATATTTAATAAAGCCGCATTATCTCGCTGTGCTAAACGTGGGATCGACTCGGCGCATTCACTCGTACTCGCTTTGTCTGTGTAAAGTACCCTTTGTTTGGTTTTCATAATTCATAATTCGACGGGAGAGGTTTTGATTCGAGTTGTGAGGAAGGGATTTTCGTCCGTTGATTTTTGGCAATTGCCGTTTATTTTGGTTTTGGTTGATGACCGGATGACACTATCATGGACCTACAATACATTTGCGTAAATAGTTCAATGAAAAGTAGAAAGCTTTTTACTTTTCATTTCACATTATTAATAAAATAGTAACAACATTTTACACTCATATTTTACCTGTCTACACCACTAATGCATCATAGAAGAATGTAGAATGTGCGTACGCATAGTAATCCGCAAGTGATAAATGAATAAACAACTAAAAAACCCTAACAGCCATTTACAGATTGCACTTAATTTGGACAACAACGACCCCTCGCGGTTCCGCCACAATGCACGATTGTTCTTTTGCCAGTTGCACTCTATGAGTAATGCGGACCTAAATTGACGGGGTGTGGTCCTAATATGAGACGTGCCGTGTGAAACCGCCTTTTGTTTATGAGGCTGGAGATTGGGACCGCAATCAAATGGGACTGCGGTCCTAGTTACCGGATTTAAATAGAATTGATTTTGGAGATGCCAACTCCCATGATGAAAAAGAAAAGACAATCTGGAAGAGATGCTAAGACTAATATAATATATAATGTCTATCCGTTCCCTAGCACTCAAAGTAGGCACACGTTGTGAGCTTAGTTTGGGGCTAGGCAAATTGGTCATCATTATCATCCTAGCGCCTCTCTCGGTTACATCCTCGGCCATTGCCTCGGAGCCAAGGGTGCGCTACGTCTATCATCCTGAATTGACCAGCCTGATTACTACAATGAAGCGACTAGGCAAATGGTGGCAGAAAAAAGTACATACATGCTTCTTTACATTCTATTTCTACTTTGACGACCCGCTTGGTGTAATGGTCAAGATGTTGCCTATTACGCAAGAGGTCGCGGGTTCGATCCCCGCACAGGACAAACATTTGTGTGCATGAACATGTCTGTTTGTCCTGGTCTGGGTGTTATATGTATCTATTTAAGTATATTTGTAATACCACTGTTGATTCTGATGTCTGCAACACAAGTGCTTAAGCTACTTAACACGGGGTCAGATCAATGTATGTGATGTTGTGAAATATTTATTTATTTATTTATTTCGACGCCATTAAAGAAATATCAATCACTGCACACGTGACTCGGTGTTCAAACGACCCCTGCTGAGTCGGGTCTTGTCCTTTTGTCTGTTGTTCAGCAGATACTACGCAATTGGTGGACGCCTCCCTGGGCGAGACCCTCGTATCGGACAGTGTAAACCGACCTCTGATTTATGATCGCCAGAAAAACAACTCGAAATGGCGAATGCCATGACATGAAAGATGGCTGTGAGATATTTATTTATAACTGTCATTACATATTGACGACCCGCTTGGTGTAGGTAGTGGTTGATATCCTTACAGGACAACAAAGTTTATTCTGTGCGGAGACCGACCAAACCACTTAAAATGGCGAATGTCATGACGTGTTTGATGGCTGTGATATATTTATTTATACATGTATAACATAACTATTCTCTACCAACAAAGCAACAGAATCGTATCGTAGAAAGTAAAATAGAAGACCTATGTACGTTTCTAACATGTGACATTTAATGAATGTGCTATAAATTGTCAACATGATCTGCTACAGCAAACACTTGGGACCAAAACTGCCAAAATGCAAAAGCAAATGGTCACAGTTCGCTGGAACAATTTGACAAATCAATATTTCTTCTTAATACTTCAATGGCGTGCCCTGCGTGCAATGCAAATACGTTTCATTACAAATTAAAATTATCACGTTGAGATTTTTGTTTGTTTGTTTTTTAAACGCGATAATCTCAGGTAGGCTGGATCAATTTTTATTTGTCAGACAGTCCATATGTCAAGAATGCTAGAATGCTCCCTTTTTTCGGTAGGTATAAGCTTGCATTTGACCGCTATTTCACGTGATATACCACCTTCTATAGCGCGAGGGCGGAGCTCCCGTCAAGGACTTGATTTACAACCCGAGAGACTCTTGTGTCCGCCAATTTGAAAAGAGCAACTGTCGAGTTTCTTGCCGATTCTTCTCGGCAGTAACTGCCTTCCGAATCGGTGGTAGAGTCATTTTTTGTAATTTTTTGACGATTAATAAGTGCTTCTATGAAGCCTATGTTAATAAAGAATATTTTGAATTGAATTGAATTGAATGAGGTTTACTTTCTTACCCGAAGCCAGAAGGCGGATTATTATTTACGACAAGTTTTATTTGTTTTTTGGAATGAAGAACTCTATCGACTTTATGTTTAAAATGGTTATGTAGTAAATTGTGTAGAGTGTAAATTAAACTATACAAGCCAAAGAATTTCGGGCCATCCGAAAAAAAATTAGGGGTTAGATTCAGGTAACAAAATGTCAATTTGAGGAAATATTTGGCAATTAACTTTTCTTGTCAACCAGGTACTCAATACTTATTTACACCATCGGGTGTAAATATTATAAGTGTATCGGTTGTAAATATAATAAAGTGTTTTGCTTCAGTAAATCATCTTAGTACCGCATTCTTCAATGTCTAATTCAAGCGGATCGTCAAGTACATATAAACTATGATTATTATTGAGGAAGCCGATTGCCGATGCTTCCTCGTGGTCCTACTATTTTAATTGATCATGTACTATTGGCACCTCGAGAAATAGGGCTTTTTTATCGTGATTTTAGTTAGGTAGGTATATCGTGCGTAATAGCTGATCGTAAAATAAGCTGTTGCCAAAAGTCGGTTATAAGGGTGTTCTTTTTAATTAAGTCTCATTTTATCAATTTGCTCCTCGTCCACTAGATCGAATCCTGTACGATGTGCCATGCGCCGTGTGCCGCGACCACTCGTCCGGGAAGCACTACGGCGTGTTCGCTTGCGACGGCTGCGCGGGCTTCTTCAAGCGGTCGGTGCGGCGCGACCGCCAGTACGCGTGCAAGGCGCGCGCCCAGGGCCGCTGCCTCGTCGACAAGGCGCACAGGAACCAGTGCCGCGCCTGCCGGCTCGCCAAGTGCCTGGATGTCGGCATGAACAGAGACGGTGAGTCTAACTCTGTCGAGCACCAGTGGCAAGCACTACGGAGTGTTCGCATGCGACGGCTGCGCGGGCTTCTTCAAGCGGTCGGTGCGGCGCGACCGCCAGTACGCGTGCAAGGCGCGCGCCCAGGGCTGCTGCCTCGTCGACAAGGCGCACAGGAACCAGTGCCGCGCCTGCCGGCTCGCCAAGTGCCTGGATGTCGGCATGAACAGAGACGGTGAGTCTAACTCTGTCGAGCACCAGTGGCAAGCACTACGGAGTGTTCGCATGCGACGGCTGCGCGGGCTTCTTCAAGCGGTCGGTGCGGCGCGACCGCCAGTACGCGTGCAAGGCGCGCGCCCAGGGCCGCTGCCTCGTCGACAAGGCGCACAGGAACCAGTGCCGCGCCTGCCGGCTCGCCAAGTGCCTGGATGTCGGCATGAACAGGGACGGTGAGTCTTACTCTGTCGAGCACCAGTGGCAAGCACTACGGAGTGTTCGCTTGCGTCGGCTGCGCGGGCTTCTTCAAGCGGTCGGTGCGGCGCGACCGCCAGTACGCGTGCAAGGCGCGCGCCCAGTACCGCTGCCTCGTCGACAAGGCACACAGGAACCAGTGCCGCGCCTGCCGGCTCGCCAAGTGCCTAGATGTCGGCATGAACAGAGACGGTGAGTCTTACTCTGTCGAGCACCAGTGGCAAGCACTACGGAGTGTTCGCTTGCGTCGGCTGCGCGGGCTTCTTCAAGCGGTCGGTGCGGCGCGACCGCCAGTACGCGTGCAAGGCGCGCGCCCAGTACCGCTGCCTTGTCGACAAGGCACACAGGAACCAGTGCCGCGCCTGCCGGCTCGCCAAGTGCTTGGATGTCGGCATGAACAGGGACGGTAAGGCTTAAAAATAAGACAGATCGTGCACCATTTTTTTTTTTTGGCAAAATAGCAAGAGAGTCACCTGATGGTAAGTGACGACCGCTGCCCATGGACATCAACAACAACATAAACGTAGCTGATAAAAAAAAGTTATTGAATACGACATGGACGACGATATTGTCGGTTTGTTTTTTTTACTGATTGCGTTCAAAGAAGCGCTATTTTCTTTACTTTTTATTAAAAGTAGTCAGCAAGATTTTGCAAACAATCATCAATTACCTACTAAAAGTACTTTACTACGTATTATTTTAAGTCACGTCATGAAACAATACAATAACATACCTATTTATGATTTAATTCGGACAACGCTCATTCCCACTTCAATATCTCCCTTTCCGATGTTATAAATAGAAAAAAGTACAAAACTTAGCTCTTGATTAAGAGTTACTTAATTAAGAGCTATGCCGGGGGCCGCCAGGAATCGAACCTGGATCCCTCACGTCAACCTAGGTGAGTGCTCTGCCGTTGAGCTACGACCCCTATTTTGAGGGAGGGTGAATTTGGCTATCGCTTGTATTCCCGCCCGCCCAATTACAGGCGGGCGCGGGGAGATATGGCTAGGAAAATCGATACTCTTAGACTAAATATACACATTCAATCATTTTATTAAATAGGATATTTATTCCGAAAAGCTAATGGAATATAAATTTAATAATGTAAAAGTATTTAAAGTAATCGTCCTCCGTGCAAACCTATTTCGTCTACTGTTTTGACGGTTCGTTGGTTTTACTGCATTGAGTTAGTGCCACAAAAATGAGGCATACATAAGTTCATACCTAATAGGCTTCTCTTTTTTATATTGATTTTTGATATTTATTTAGTTCTCTGTTTCTTGACACAGTATTCGGAATGTCACATATTGATCTTATTAAAAGCGATTAAAAACTATTTTTCAAATGTATCTATACTACCTACCGGCCATTTTGCAAAGATCAGGGTGTTATATTATTTTTAATTATTTAATTTACATTTTCGTTTTCTTTTCTTTTGTTTTTCCAGTGTAAAATATTCTAATTTACAATCTTCGCATATTAACTAAACTTTAATATTTAACTTGTCGAGCTCTGACGCGTTTCAAGTTTAAATTACCAGCATAATATTTTGTTACAGCCGTCCAGCACGAAAGGGGGCCTCGAAACTCGACAATACGTCGCCAGATGGCGCTTTACTTTAGAGACCGGCCACCTCAACCGTCCAACCGTAGGCCGCTGCCGCCGCCTCCGCCTATCAACTTGATCCAGCAAAACGTGCTCGCACCGCTCCCGTCCTACGTGTTTCCAAACGCATTCTACACCCGGCTGCTGCAGCCGTCACCTCCTATGGTCCTGGAACCCCGAGACCCGTCACCGTCACACGTGCCGACTCCGATGCTCATGCAGTCCGAAGCCGACGCCCTCTGCGAAACGGGAGCACGACTCCTATTCATGAACATTAAGTGGGTCAAAAGCCTCCCGGCGTTCACATCGTTATCCCTGTCCGACCGGCTGCTCCTTCTAGAAGAATCTTGGAGGGAACTGTTCGTGCTAGCGACGGCGCAAATGGTCTACCCAGTCAACTTGCGCCTGCTTTACAACCCGACGATGGGGAACGGCGTCTTAACCGGCCTGGAGATCTTTGAAAGCGCCTTGGAGGAGATCGCTCGGGTTCGGCCAGACTCGAATGAGTTCTCGAATCTGCGGGCGCTGATGTTGTTCAAGACGAGGATCGAGGGAAGGCCTATAGGGCACGTGCCTGTGCCGGGAGTGGGGACTAGGCTGCAGGACGTGGCGACGATTGCAGCGCTACAAGACAGCGCGCGGATAGCGTTGAATGAGGTACGGTTCTTGATAATTTTCATAATGTTTGTTGTAATTCACTTAAACGGGCCAAACAGCTGGATGCATTTACTTTAAATCTTCTTATCTGTCGGTATTATTTAAATAATTTTCAGCCGACGAAGTGCACTTAATCTGGAAGCATAATATTTTTTCGATTATGCCTCGACTATTAAATATAACAAGCTTCGAGCTTAGCCAAACTAAGGCTAGGCAATTAGTGTGTTCGTTCAATGAATTTACATATTTATTTATTATTATATTCTTTGCAGTACGCCGTCCAGAGCTACCCCATGGAGCAGGCGCGCATCGGCCAGCTGTTCCAGCTGCTCCACTTTATACGCCAGGTGCCGAGCACGACCATAGTGGAACTCTTCTTCAGGGCGACCATAGGCGAGATAGACATTGAGAAGATCATCTGCGATATGTACACCTCGGAGAAGAGCGTGGTTTAGCATCTGCCGATCCGGGTATTCGGGAATGACAACGAGTATTTTAATTAAGTTGGCACAGGCAGGGATTTAAATCGTTTGAAATGCTCCGAAAACAGAAGACAGTGGCAATATGTTATTTGACACTATCAGTCGCCCGCGACATCGTGCGCGTGTATTTCAGATCCCTTCTTTCACAATAAACGGTAGCCTATACCTATTCTTTCTCAGGGTTTAAAGATTGTCGGTGTCGAATTTCAACAAAATCGGTTAAGAGATTTAAGTGAGAAAGCGTTGGTAACAGACAGACAGAGTTAGTTTCGCATTTATATTATTAGTAGGAATTAGTAGGGAAGTAGGGATGACGTGCTTTTTAACATGCTGACACTGCGAGGAGAAGTGATTGTCGCTTCAAATTTTAGTGCCAATTTACGAGCCGGTCGAAGTATGGTGAGGGCATATCAATGATTTAAGTCTATGGTCTGAGCGTAAGAACTTAATTATACCGTTGCTTTCCGATACCGGAGTATAAGTCCTGGGTACGTTGACAATTTGCGATTTTGAACATCGTTATCGTCTCTTGGCTTTCCCGTTCGCGAATATTCTAAGTGTTAGATGGTATTTTAGGGTGAGACTCTACCAATGCTAAGATGTGTTCTATGGTGCGGAGATGTGTCGTAAACAGCCACTAGGATTTTGGCATGAACACGTGATCAATCACCGCTTGAAATTCTATTGGCTACTGACGACACAACACGCATAGCTATGTTACACCCTGGCCACAGCCCACAGCGGTGCGACTTGCGATGCGTCTTGCGCCGGCGAAAGTTGTATGAAGCATGCCACAGCTATCGGCGGCGAGATGCGCGACTGTTGCCGCAAATCACGTCGCCGGCCTCATCGCATCACACGTGGCGCCGCTCGTCGCCGTAGCTGTGGCTAGACCCTTAGGGTCTAGCCACAGCTACGGCGGCTAGCGGCGAGGCCGGCGACGGCCGGCCTAGTCGTGGGTATGGCCGCCGCGCGTTCGCCCCGCGCATCTCGCGCCGCCGTAGCTGTGGCATGCTTCATACAATTTCCTTTATTTGATTTTTTCGCTCGCCACTTTCGCCGGCGCAAGACGCATCGCAAGTCGCACCGCTGTGGGCTGTGGCCAGGGTGTTAGAGTCTCACCTTAGCCGAGACGATAACGATAGCGAAGTAAGCGACATGTCAAGACATGATATAGGCCACGGGGAGGACTAGAGTCCCCGTGGCCATGTCGTGATATAGACAGGAGTGGGAATGGTGCTGTATTATAATAAGTTTGCCATGAGTGCAATGAAATAGTTAGGTATTAGTTATAGTGACATTGGGAATTCATTAAAAAAATATTATACAACAATATAATATGTAAGTCTGGTTTTTCTCGTAATGTTACGATACGATAGCTAGGGAACTAAAGAACTAGCTAGATAGTTAAAGAACTCTTATATTAATTTTCTATTCAAATAACATATCATATAAGAGGCTAGGGCATTATTATTCTTACTGTAATGACAATAATATTAAATAGTTTTAAGAATAATGTTATACATATATCGACTGGTCAATTCTACATAATATATTATGTTTTAAGAGTAAGTACACCTACATACAATACAAGAACGTCCCATCAATTATTATCTAAACTTATGTTATGGTAGGTATGTATTAACAAATAAGGAGTTAGTATAATAAAAATCTAGTCATCATAATTATTTACGAGTATCTGTATCATTAAAATACAATATACCTGTAGTGAATGTTAAGTAACAGTTAAGTGGCGAAAATTTTGTTAATTGATTAAAATATATTGAAATATGAAAAACTAAAAGTTATGCTAAGGAGTTCTAGACGTAATGCTAAAAGACAATAAAATGGAATGGACAATAATAAATAATTTGAAATGAGGCCGAAGAAATTTAAAAGATGGTGATTGATAAAAAAAATGTTATTCGTTCACTTTGATAAAATAACAGCTGCACTAAATGTTTTAGAAAAATACAGAAAATGTTTTGTACATTAACTAGAAGTACATTTAGTGTTACGCTACTTTTAAGGTTAAATGTGCACGTTTAAAATACTTGTTATTGCGACTCTCGATAGTCTAGTGGTTTAAGTACCTACCGGGCCGTGGTCTCGCAGTAATGAGTTCGATTCCTGCATCAGGCAAAAAATTGTGTTGATTTTTCCAATCGCCCGGATTTGTGACTGCCAACCGGCATTTGGCAAGCTTGGTGATTATGCCTAAAACAGTCGTAACGAAAACATGATTTTAAAATGATGAAAGCCTTTGCCTTGGAGTGGGACATTAATTGGCTGATACCTACTTTAGACTAATTTACTTTTCTACATTGGCTGGCTGGGGTTTGCCAATTCTTTTACAACATTATGATACTGATTTTGTAAATCATAGCTAGCTATAATAATATAATTATATACCTTATTGTTAACAATTAATACCTACAAATATATTGTAAATAACAGGAATGTTGACGACGGATACCTAAAATTAGTATTAATTAATGTTAATATTGACAGTTATTAACTTTCCATAGCTTGACTGCCTCTTGTAAATAATGTACAGTATGTAATCAGATTATTAAGTTGTATTTAAATAAATCTATATGTCGTAACTGTATTTTCTTTTTCATACCTCTCATACGTGGACGGACGTGGCCGTTGGCCTAGTGGTCTGTGACCGTGGCTACAAAACCGCGGGTCGTGGGTTCGAATCCCGATAGCGGCAAATTATTGTGTGATGAACATCGGCATTTGTACTCAAAACTGACACTTTCTAATAAAATGTTTTTTCCGTCACATATCTTCGGAATCTAATAATCTTATCTATTTATAACATACAAAAAGAAAATTTAATTAGTTTATTATTTATTTATTTATTAACAAATGTTTGTACTCTGTCTATTTTCATACGACGTCCTCGAAAATCGAAGCTCGTATTTGGAACTTAATTTCGTATTAATAAAACAACTAATGGATAGGCATCCATCGAAGTGTATATGCAGTAGGTACAATAAAGACGTGTCATCATCAAAATTTAAGAGCGTTGCTCTTGTCGGTGAAGCAATCTCCACTCCTCTCTGGACTCTGCGAGGTCTTTAACTTCCCTATACGCCTTGACATTAAGCCTTTCCTTTATTTGCTGGATGAAATTCCTTCTCGGTCTCCCCCTCCCTCTTCTTCCTTCTACTTTCCCTTCCAATATAGTCTTAACCAATTTGTCATGGCGTATAAGGTGCCCCAGCATTTTTCCTCTCCTTATCTCTATTGTTTCTAAAAGTCTTCTCTTCTCCTTCACCATATTTAAAACCTCTTCATTTGTTTTCTTCTCCGTCCAGCTAACACTCATCAACCTCCTCCAACACCACATCTCAAATGCTTCCAGCCTCTCTCTGTCTCTTTGTGTTGTTGTCCACGTCTCACAGCCATACAAAGCTATGCTCCAGATGTACAATTTGATGAACTTTTTCCTAATGTTAAGGGATATTTTGGATTTGAAAATCTGCTTCTTTTTGTGAATGAGGTTTTCGCTATTGCTATTCTTGTTTTGATATCTGGTGTACATCTGGAGTCGCTGGTTAAAGACGTGTAGCAAAACATTTTTTGTGTCAAATAGTTATGTCGTTTCCTTCAAAATATTTGTTTAAATGGCCTCAAAGTTAACTTGTATGACGTCTAACGTCCGTTAATCCTGCATTGTGCAGAGTCCATCATTGTGTCGTCAAATCGACAGCTAAGTATGCCCCGGGACGACAAACAAACCGACAGACAGAGCGTCTGCCCCGACATGTGTGCCCTGCGTATATTGTGTCCAAATCCCCGATTAATCTCCAACTTTTATGGGCTTTTGTTCACTCCCTTTCCAACTTTTTTTGTGCCAGCCCTATTTATAAACGAAACGGGACCGCCCTCATTCAAAATCACACCTTATCACTCTATCCGAGAATGCAAAATCTGTTAGCAACCATAGATTGCGGGTGTTAAAGTATTTTGAACTTTTTTTGGAGTAGTTAAAGCTCGTTTTGCAATGCACTTTTAGTGGGTTAAGGTTACCGTATTAACTTCTAGAGTTTATAGTCTTTCGGTCGCGTCAATTTGTGTATTGTCATTTTGACATAATAGCGGTGCCATCCCCACGGTTTATTGGTTGAAACCCGATGACAGTTACCTCTGCTTTTTGACTATTCTGTCCCTTTCTGCCATTTGTTGACGAGAGAGATGGAAAATGGATTTGTGCCAAAACGAAAGGCCTACTTAGCGAAATATGGCTTGGATATTGAGTGAATTTAATGTAGTATAATAGGGTGATGGTCTATTATGTTTCTGTCACATCGTGGGGCTGGGATACGTGACAATATTTCTCAATGTGACTTCATTGTTAAAGGATAAAGTGCCTCTAAATATCTTTTATTATATTTGATCCAGCGAAAGTTGCTTTTTAGACGAGTTAATTATGCGTAAGGTCTATATTTCAGTTTCTCTATCGCGTGAAAACCACATGTAGTTAGGTAGGTACGTATCGACTTAGTCAATCTAGTAAACCAGAACGTTTTTTGACTCGAATAGTTTTAATAAAGCCTTGCGAAATATTGATTTCATTTCGCTTATAAAACGGTTGACTACCGTAGATTTTTTTAAATTCATATCTTACAAAAATACGGAAAGAAAACAAAATGAAAAATATAAGATTTGCAGTTTACCCACCCGAATACTGATGCCGACTAGAAGATAGGTACATAGGCTGGAGAAGAATATATAATTCTGCAGTTAGGTAAATGTTATAGGTACCTACTAAGATAGCACTCATTTACATACGCTATTTGTAGGAGCATTCTATAAGGAAACTTCACTGGACAATTTAATAAAATATATTTAGGTACCTGTCATTTCCTTTTAAAGTTATGATAGTAAAACTTGGCCTATTAATGTGTAGGTACTCAAGTCATGGATGTTTACAAAAGTATTTATGTATGTATTATGTTTCCTAGCATCCATATTGGATGCGAGGAAACATAGGAAAAGGATAGACATGATAGTCGAAATCTCGCGAGATTTACGTGTTTAAACTCGAGCATAAGCTGTTCATAAGAAAGAGTTAATAAAATTATGAACTGCTTTCATCTCTTTATGGAGCACGTAAGAGTAGGTATGTCATTGCAACAAGAACTTCCTAAAACATTAACTGCGTTCAGAAAACCAAGAAGCCTAACAAGAATTTCGCTAGACTCATTACTCAAAAAGTTAATGAACTTGCACGTTCAAATCTATAAATAAATAAATATTTCACAACATCACATTGATCTGACTCCGTGCTAAAGTAGCGTAAGCCCTTGTGTTAGAGACATCACAGTCAACAGTGCTATTAAAAAAAAAACTTAAATAGATACAAATAACACCCACACCAGGACAAACAGACACGTCCAATGTTCATGCACACAATGTTTGTCCTGTGCGAGAATCGAACCCGTGAGCTCTTATAAAATAGGCAAAATCTTGACCATTCGTCACCAAACGTCGAATTGGGTCGTCAAATAATGGTTCCAACAAGACTGGAATGATAGAGAATCTTCAGCGGCACGCTATTCTGGCCAACAAAATAATTAAAGCCGATTAGCCGACAATTACTTGGACGTTTCGTGCTTCTAAGGAGCTTTCAGAAAAATCCTAAAAAGCGCTCTGTAAAATTAAGCCTTTTGACACCCCAGACTGGTATGGGTTCATTTACAGTTTATGGAGTCGTCACATATCGCTAAAGGTTTTATTTATTGCCTTACATATTAATCTACTAACAAAATCAATGATGTATCAAAAGTAATGGTCTAGAATATGTAAGTTGGTACGCACTAGGTACTTGTTTTTGTGCTGACCAGCTCAACTTAGGTAAGAAGGTAAAAGCCAATAACAAAAAGACAAATTCTTCCGTTGATAATCGTGAAATAAAGTTTTGTTGATTTAAATTTTAGCATAACTTTTACAATAGCAGGTTGGTACCTAAAAAAACAAGTTCAATACTTTTTGACGGATAATATCCATCCTCAACGCTCTCGGCATCACAATTAGGGAAACAGATGATCAGCATAAATGCAGTTTAATCACTAGAAGTATCACCATCAATAATACTACATTATTGGTTGGTAGTGGTACAATGTTACTATTAAAACTGCCCTCTGTGTTGACATGTCGGAACTAAGTTTTACTTGTACGTAATTTGCTAAGCGCTACCTACTGGGGTACTTTTAATCATAATGACTGTCAGTGTCAAAGTGATGAAGTGTCACGACAATATTTTTTCGCACTCGGTTTACCTACCCATTTCTTCACTTATAATTGTAACATAATAATTTGAAATAATAGTCTTGTAGGGGAAGTGAGATAGGTATTAAATAAATAATATAGTAATATTATGTTGTCTTTATTTTATCTGTGGGGCTTATAGGATCAATTAGCAAACGCATACAAAAAGTACAAGATTGTTTGAGTTTTGAGTAAATATATTGTGATCAAAATGAAACTTGTATAATTCATTATGTAACCTCGTAAGAAGATGTATGAACATTTTACCAAGGAAAAGTGTGAAATCAATATAAAACTTGCAAAAACATTCAAGCAACGTAATTGTTGAATCGCACAATAGATGGCGCTATGTGTTCCAGCTGGGCACTACACAAGCGCAAAGTCGCGATGCGGCGCTCGCTGTCGATGTATGAACACACACAAAAAAATCAGTCCGTGTGTTATTGCGGCAGTGTGAGTAGTGCGCAAAGTAGCTGTCAAAAATCTTTTAAATGGTTACGGAGTGTGCGAAGTCTGTAGAAATGATTTACAAAATATAATTTTGTTAGGCTAGAGTTATGTATGCCATAACGTATTCTTATGAAAATATTATATCTTGTTGTATAACAAGTAGTACTTACACAAATGAAAGACACCATGGTGCAGTGTCGTCCGCCGCTGGAGTTAGAGGAATTGCCAAAAGAAGACGAAGAAAGACTAGAAAAACTATTTTCTAAAATAGACACAGATGGAAATGGGAAGATAGATATCCACGACCTGTCGGAGGCGCTGAAGGAGTTGGCCCCGCACATCAACCGGAGTTACGCAGAGGTTAGAACTTAGCTTAGATGCACTTCCTTGCAGGATACAGTTAACGGTATTTTTTTTCACACTGGCATTTCGGCCAGCGACACGTGTGTTGGCGTTCCGATGTAGGCAGAATAATTACGAAGAGAAATCGCAGGCTGACAGGAAATAAAAAAGAAAAATTCTACATTCCATTTATGTAATTGAATTCGTTCGAATGTCTACTGTCTTTCTTTTTTATTTCTGGGTCACAGTCACAGTCAAAAATTACACACAATTTCACAGTGCCTTAGAAAGTACCTGGTCTTATTTAAATAGGAAATATCATCAATGTGCAATTTATTGAAAAGACAAGTCAAATTGAATGATATTATTAATATCTGTTGTAAGGTGAAATAAAATTAGATTAGAAGCCCAAGAAAGGACACAAATCCAATGCTTATTCAGAATTAACCTTTAAAGGGTTATAGGGCTTGGCTAGGCAATATATTGTGTGCAAACAGCTTAACACTTGTCATACAACTTTGCACTTCCTAAATAGTGCTACGATTGGAACAAGTTGTATAAATAAAAAAAATAATTTCCTGAGACTAACACATTAATGTGTAGCCCCAAACTAAGCTCAAAGCTTGTACAATGGATGCTAGGGAGTGGATAGACATACATACTTAAATACTTTTGATAAACATCCATGATTAGAGTACAAATGCCGATGTTCATCACATAAACATTTGCCTTTTATATAGTTTGTACTACCCTTTGGAGTAAAGTGAAATTTGGGCTCAGAGGCAACAGCTGCTAAGGGGCCATCCATAAAGTACGTCACACGTAAAGGGGGGGGAGGGGGTCGACAAAGTGTAACATGGTGTGACAAGGGGTGGGAGGGGTCCTAAGTTTCGTGACATCACATTTCAAAATCTAGAGGTACTAATCGCATTGGATGAAAAAGATGTTGACACCACAAATGTTCCTGACGTGAAAAACGAAGTGAACTGTGAAGTGACTGCCATATGCCAGTTATAAATAATTTAAAGGACTGGGTTCAAAGTCCATGGACTGAAGATGATTGAGTTTCTTTTTCTTCTTTTTCTTTATATTCATTCGTTAATTTTTTTGTTATTGTTTCAAATATTTGATACTATGTTGATTTCATAAAAAAGTACTTAATTTAAATGGTAATAAAACTAATTTCGGAACTGCTGTTTTAATTTAATAATTTTTTGATGTTAAATTGCAAAACATGTGACGTCACACTAGGGAGGGGGGGGGGGGGGGTCTCAGAAATGTGACCACCTGTGACAAGGATGGGGGAGGGCTCAAAAACTCATGAAATTAGTGTGACGTACTTTATGGATGGCCCCTAAAGCATCTGGGAGAGGCCCTAGGATGATAATGAGTTATTCATTTTACTGTTTTTGGTAAGGACATTGCAGGCTTGAATCAACTGATTGTCAGATAAGATGGTTCAATGCAAAGTTTAATTCAGATGGAAAGTTAAGCTGTTGGTCCCCGGCCATGATCCAAATTCTCTGGTTTCCCCTGTAAGGGTTATGGTAGTGTTATTGCAATTGCGTCATTTGCTCCATTGTTATAACAAGCTGATCAATTCAAGATCATAGTCAAAGCGTAACCCCAGCTCCGTGGCAATGATTTTAGATGTATTTGTTAGATGCCGAAAGTGGATGTTCTTTACCAAATAAATCATTTATCTTTCTTACAAATCTTGTTTTAAAATAAATTCTCACAATATTTAGCAGCTGTTTGTGTATTGAGTATTTGTGAATACCATTGTGTCATGAAAAATGCATAGGACATGAATCCATGCATAAACTGTTGGGTTTCTAAGAATACACATAAACCTAACATCTCTGTTCAAATATTTTTTTACATCTTGCATAATTTAGGATTATTTGTTGTTGTTATAATGACCAATTTTTATTTTCTATCCACAACACTTACCATACAAGCAAAATCAAACATATTTTGAGGGGATGGGTTGCAGTGTTTCTCTTTGTGACAACCATACACTGAGGTCATTGACCTATCCTGCCACATGGTGATTGATCATGAAGTCACAAACCGTGAGGGAATATCTCGTCTGCAAAAATGTGTTAATATAAGTTGTGACTTAATCAACAGATTGGACTTTATTAAATATACCATTTAGCCAGAATATGACCTTTGGTTTAAGTAGGAGACACCAGACCTGTACATTTTAACTTGTCCGGGCATCTACCCATGCACATTTTTAACATTTACCCCAGCCCGGTTTTTATGCAGGCGAGTTAACGTTACTAGTCACCTTGCTGGGCACGCAAGTAACATAACTGCTGAACGCAGGTAGGTAATCCCCCATCTAGAGAAGGCCTAAATTCAGCAGCAGACTGTGACAGGATAATGATTATATGAGTACAACCAAAATGCAGTAAACAGTATAAGGAACAATGTTTTAGTCCTTAGATATTTATGACTATGAATATGATATCATATGTAGGTAGTACTTTTGCATAATGCTCACATGAATCCTAAATAGGTAATACTTAACCCTTTATCCACACCGATCCATCATCATCATCATAGCTCCACTCCTGGTTCAATCCCTGGCCATTGTCTCGGAGCCCAGGGTACTCTTTGACCATGATTGAAAAACCTGGTTAACTTAAATTGGAGTAACTGTAGGCTGACCTCCGTATCCTTTACAAGAGAAATCAGACAAATTGATCCATGCTGTTTTAAAAACATAAAAGAACATGATTGCCTTGAATATTTTAAATTCGTGACATGTTATCTACAGTAAAATTTGTGCACAGATTTATCTACCTTGAGAGATTATGATAATCTGTCCACATGTTGTTTTAATTTTAGTTGACAGTAAAGATAATCCATACACACCCTTATCTTTAGCACTGTTTTGATTTATTCACAATGTTCCAGGAAGTAAGCATGCATGTAATATTTTGTTGTGATTGACACAACTAGGAAGTTTTGTATTTTATGTATGGCTCACATCATACTTCATACTAGTTAATGAGTATTATGAATAGTATAGATGTGAAAGTGTGTTTGTTTGGATGTTTCTCCGTCAATCACGCTATAACTGCACGGACTTTGATGAAATTTGGTACACAGGTAGAGTATTGCCTGACTTAGGTGATAGGATGGTTTTTATCCTGGTACCTTGATAACGCAGGCAAAGCCGCGGGTAAAATCGGCAGTAAATGTATTGCTAAAAAACATTTGGCACCATCTATTCCAACAAAGTGTCTATTAAATGACCATATTAAATAATGCAGATTAGTTTCCCTAACATATGAAGAAGTTAGAAAATTATGTGATCACACTTCAACATATTTCCCCCAAAAGGTGTAGCTTTGTGTGTTATTTTTTTAATAACATATCTTATTTCCTAACATAGAAATTATATTCTCAGGACGAAACAAACAGACATTATACTTATTTAAGTACCTATATATATATGTAATGTTTATGCACAGAAGTTGCTTATACTGTTTTGCTCAAAGACTCAACCAACTCTGAATAGTATGTTCTTGTACTTAACATATTCATTGTTGTTCCA
The DNA here is from genome assembly GCA_958496325.1 of Nomophila noctuella. NCBI lineage: Eukaryota > Metazoa > Arthropoda > Insecta > Lepidoptera > Crambidae > Nomophila > Nomophila noctuella. The sequence continues at coordinate 3,013,685 of OY292481.1, read as the reverse complement.
CAAAGCATTTAACCCTACTGGAACAGGATCAATGATCTTACATGATAAGTGCCAAGCATCTTGTTACTCATGAATAAAAACAATTTTGTGAACTATAGGCACAACCTTTGTCTGGGGAAGGTCATTGGTCTCGTAGTAGAAGTAGTACAAACTGTAGACTAGCGGTCGCCCGCGACTCCGTCCGCGTTTTTTCCGGTTTCCGCACATATAGGTAATACTACGAGTATAGCCTAAATAAAACCTTCCTCGTCAAATGGATAATCCAACACAAAAATAATTTTTCAAATCGGACCAGTAGTTCCTGTGGTTAGCGCGTTCAAACAAACAAACTCTTCAGCCTTATATAGCTGTTAGTATAGATAAGGATAGATAGGTTACAGACTCTACCTAATGGATTATAATGGGGTGATGCATTCATATGTTACATGCTCACTAGCGCAGTGGCAATTAGGAAAGGCTAGGGTTCGAATACAGGCCTGTTGGCCTAGTGGTCACAGAAAGTAGTTACTAAACTAAGGGTCACGGGTTCGAATGCAGCTAGGAGCAAAATTTGCTCCTGTTTATCCCACAAGCATTTAATGCTCATGGCTGTTTCTAAAAGTACCTAAGTATATCTATCCGTTCCCTAGCATCCACAATACAAGCTCTTAGCTTAGTTTGGTAATTCCAAGGCATTTATTTATCATGATTATTAGTTTGGAAGTTCGAGGTGTAATAACAACCCTGTATATCGAAAAGCACGGCCCCATGCATTTTTTCTTTACCGTCTAGCCAGATTGATGTCACACACGGCACTATTATAAAATCGTTAGACATGCCCCGAAACCAGAAAACTGGCATCATTTTGAGATACATGAAGTACGTTGGTGACAAAGTTTACTACGAGATCGAAGAAAATGTCGCTTCAAATTATCGGGTCTGTGCCAAAGCGGGTCGAATTATGAGGAGGGCATACAAACTATGCAGATGCGATTTTCTATTTCGTGTGTTGTAATTATGTCATCCGTAATCAAGGTCGTGCACAAATTAGCTCACAATTTACATTAATATGCCTAATTACCTAAATAAGAGACACTAACGGCACAAAATGTTTTTCATTATAAGTAACATATATATATATATCTGTTACCGAAGTAGTCTCGGCATATTTTTACAAAACCTATAATAATTATGTAGATCAGTGGTTCTGAACCTTTAGGCGTGACGGACCAGTTCACCAAATTTCTTGTCTTGCCTGGACCACCAAGTTGGTTTATTGTTATATTAACCGGTACCTAAGTGTAAATTAAGATTGTTAGACGTTTTTTATTTGAAATAGCTTTGGGGACCACTACCGGCCTACGAACAAAATGTTAAGAACCACTGATGTAGACAATATTGCGGTTGAAATATTTTTGAAATTACTTTTAACAATAGATCATTAGGATCATATAGTTTATAAGCGGGTCTCTGAGACTGATGATGATGAAATTAATATTATTTATTTTGCATGTCACATGGTGATTAGGTTATTAACAGTAACTACTTTTTCTTAATCTACCATTATTGAAGAAACACACTGCTTAAGCGGAAAAAACGCGACTGAAGTTCGGCTGTAGTTCATTTTCTACACAATATTATGCGACGTGATATCGGCTCTTTGTCATCCTTCATTTAAAAACATTGCGGGGATATTCCCGCCGAATTGCGCGTCGCGTTTTTTCGGCTTAGTGTGTTTCTATACTAAGTCCAAAAACCGGCCAAGAGCGTGTCGGACACGCCCATGAAAGGGTTCCGTAGCTAAAAGATGGCCCGACCGATTAAGACAACATTTAGTAAGGGCAACTGCACGTCATAAGTTGGTCGAGTTGTATAAAAATAACTATGTATGATACAGAGTTCGCTATAGTTTTCGTTGAAAGTACTTACTTGGAGGTATACAGGACATTTTTTTTTAGAATTATTGTAATAGTATTTCAAAAGTTAAGGGGGGGGGGGGCGCTCTAATTTTAACTTTGTATTAATATATCTCGAGACTGGGGTGTTTGATCCACATGGTTTCAAGGCGAGTTTTATTGTATTTAAAAATACCTGTTTAACGATACCCTACACGATGGGTTAAGTCGAATTTTTTTTTATAATTAACTTTTCGCTGTATGGGAGGGGGGTAAAAAATGATTATTTTTCGATTATTTTAAAAACCAATTCTTGAATTATCACTATACATCTCTCCACGAATTTTCGTGGCAATCGGGTCAGAAACGGGGGAGAACGAACCAGGACAGACAGACAGACATGACGAAACTATAAGGGTTCCGTTTTTTGCCATTTGGCTACGGAACCCTAAAAATGGCGTCTACCACTAGTGACCAACTTCTGCACGCAACTGTTATAATTTTATAATCAAGTCAATTTATTTTGCTGTTATTTCAAGTTTAATTGTTACAAACGCAACGTTCAGACGAAACAACAAACGCTACATATTCAGTTGGAATTACAAACGTTATACCTATACCTATAATATGACACTGAATAGACCATTCTGATCGGTCACGACCGCCTTCAATGCATTGAAGCCCTATGCATTATTCACTGACGTCGAGATAACGCCAGAAGCCAAGGGACAACCCAAAGATATTCACGGACATCTTTCTGTCAGAAGAATTTATAATATTGAATAATGTTGAATAATCTTACATAAGTTGCGAGATGGCGAAGTGGTTAACGCGCTTGGTCTGTGATTTCATACTTCATATAACTTCAATCTATAATATAAAAATTAATAGCTAAATGTGTTGGTAAGCAAAATGTGGTTGCAAAATGTGGTCAACAACGCCTGGACCAATTTGGCCAATTCTTCTTTTTAAATGTTCGTTGAAGTTGAAGGATGGTTCTTACGGCGAGAAAAAACGAATAATTTCCGGGAAAACAACTCTGCCAGATAACATTTTTTTTGACAGGACGAATAGAAGTCTGTCGGGTCAGCTAGTAATCAATAAAGATCTCGCAAAAACACAAACATTGATCTGACTCCGCGTTTAGTAGCTTAAGCAGTTCTGTTACAGATATCACAATCAACAGCAGTATTACTCGGAGGTAGACCTTTTTTGGAACTTCCACTCGAATGAGCCGCTCGTATGTTGAATTACTTATCTCCAACTGACAAAAGAAAGGAGGAAGTTAGACCACATTGGCTGGTAGCATTAATGGTACAAATGGCACGGATTAATCGGTAGTTATTAAATAGTATAAGGTCATAATGTCAAAGTAGCTCCTAACTAGTTAAATAAAGATTTTATTATTTATTATTATTAATCCCGCTAGTGCCATTGCTGGTATATTTGGTAGGTACTCGATTTGTCCTATTAGTACCATAGCACAAAAAATTATCAAGACAATGCAGTCGATAACTTTGCAGACTAAATGGCCCTGCTGATGTACAAACATTATTTAATGTCTGCACATTAACATAAAAATAAACATGCTGACATAATGTGTTACTCATACAACATACATTATGAAGTATATGTTTATGATATATGATACAGTTGGAATACTCCGTGGTGGCATTTATTTTGCTGCCAACTTTATAAAAGAAAGTATGTAGTAAAAATATCACACGTCAATGACCCATTTCTAGTACTCTTACGCCAAATTGTGTTGTTATACAATGAAAATCCAGATAACTGGTAATAACTAGTATCACGTCTATGTATGTGTTGTTCTACTTAACTAATTTTGACCGGCTCGAGGGCGCGTTACGTTGAATTCTATTCCCCAATAACTGTAGATTTGAATCCCACTCAGGGCATAAATTTTCACGTGTGCTCTTAAGTGCTCTGAAACTAAATGGTAATTTTCTAGTAAACAGGTTTTAACAATCAATCATAACATAATAAAGAGGACAGATTTGTATTTTTGTATGTAACAAAGACCCTCAAAAAGTAGACCTTTGCATTAGAATGCTCTAGCTCTACTATGACTGAGTAAGATAGGCTTTATTCAGTATAATTTTTCTTACCCGTGCGAAACCGGAACGGGCCGTTAGTATTTTATAAAATAGCTGTAGTTTTCAAACGATGTCATGAGTCAGACATTGATATACCTAATCAATCTATTTTTATAAACACAATCACAATGTTCGATGATTATGCTGACATTTTCAAAAGTACGACTGTTTTAATTTCTGTTCAGCGTTATGGGCGTGTCAAAGCTCACGCCCGATGAAGTATTCAATTAATACTTCCTGCGGCATCTACTACGCTGGTACAGTTACCAATAGCAATACCATATACCTATTTGAGGAGCTCGATAGCGCAGTGGTTAGCGCACTCGGCCTGCGGTTGCTAAAGTTAAGCAACGTTCGCAGATGCCAGTCATGGGATGGGTGGCCAAAAAATTACATTTCCGGGCTCCTCCGTGTTTCGGCACGTTAAGCCGTTGGTCCTACGCCTGATCTCTTGGCGGCTGATCGTAAGGTCGGCCGCCATGGCCGAATACGGCCAGAGGGTATTATGTATTATACTCGTACCTATAAGAAGGACCCATAAATAAGGAAGTCTTTATCACTAAATACCTAGTAAAAACAAAATCGCTTTTTTCTGTCTGCCCTTATCTTTAGAACTGCGCAACCAATGTTCATGCGATTTTTGATCAGATAGAGATTCGAGAGAAAGGTTTATGTGTGTATAAGTGAGAAATACACCAAGCTGAAAATAAGCGACCGAAGTTCGGTATTCAAAATACATTGCAGGCGTAGTCACGCCGAACTTCGGTCGCATTTTATCCGCCTAGTGTGTTCTACTTGTGTAATACTTATGCATACTATGATAGAGAAACATAGCCGTATTAATATAGGTACAATAGGTAATCGCTTTCCTTCCTACAAACTCATGATATAAGTCTCTTATTATATCTGAATGTCTCATCGCCATATGGCGATACTACTATGTATATGTATACATACGTGGCTGTCTGGACTGAATACTGTTATTAAACAAATTAAGACAGCCCTCACGGCAATTTATATGGAGTGTATAATTATTATTGTGTTGATTATACAATATGCATTTCAAAACCCATTTCTACGATTACAAGGCAAGCCTATATTTATATGGCTAAGTAAGCTAGAACAAAACTGGATACTGGAAATAGTATTAACCGATAACAAACTATAATATTCATTTGGTTGTCTTGCTAATATGTATTAATTTAAAAAAATAGTAGGGGAGACCGGGGCCGGTAGTGACATTTTTTTTTCAAACTGTCATATTTTTTCGTAGTTTTGATTGATTAACCTGAGTCTAGGCTTGTTTGATAAAGAAACTATCTAGGATCTTTATTTAAAATAAATGTTATGTTGTAGACTAATAGTTAAGACATAAATGTGTGATTGGTGGAAAAAAACCTGTGTAACATTCAACCCCGTGCTCGGGGCAGATTGTTACACTACATGGGGCAAGTTGTTACAATTGAAAACAAATGTATTATAAGCTTTTACTAGAAATAATTTATCGAAAAATTGTTATATTTCTTAATTTAAATAACATAACATATGAAAGCAGTCCTGCCTGCCTCATACCAAGGAAAACATAATAATGCATCAAAATGAAACGATATTACAAATTGAATATTATTAGGTCTTCTACTGCGCAAAAACAAAATCCAGATATATTCTCAATTTATAAATAGACTAGCGGGCGCCCGCGACTCCGTCCGCGTGGATTTCGGTTTCATACAAAATTTCATCCCCTATTTTATCCCCTTTGGGGTGGAATTTATAAAAATCTCTTCTTAGGGGATGCCTACGTCATAGTACCTTTATGCATCAAATTTTCAACCTGATCGGTTTAAATTGACAAAGATTCATTCAAATTTCACCCCCTATTTTATCTCGTTAGGGGTGGAATTTATCAAATCCTTTCTTAGCGGATGCTACGTCATAACATCCACCTGCATGCCAAATTTCAACCCGATCCGTCCAGTGGTTTGGGCTGTGCGTTGATAGATCACTATGTCAGCCAGTCAGTCCGTCTTTTGAGTTTTATATATATGTGTACGATATATATATATATATATATATGTAAGACTAGCGGCCGCCCGCGACTCCGTCCGCGTGGATTTCGATTTCCAATATCCTATGTGTTATTCTGATGTATAAGCTATATTCATAGCTGGGCATTAACTCGTTAATCCGTTAATCGTTAATTAACGAAGTTAACATTTTGATTAACGGATTAACTTTTAAGTTAACTTCAAAATATGTTAACGGACATGTTAACTTCCGTTAATTATGCAAAAGTCCGTTAATCGTTAATCCAATACCTACAATTAACCGCACGGCTCCACGGCACGAGGCGCGAAAAACAGGTTTAGACAGTGCCGGGCGCGGCGAGCACGGCGCATGTCAGTTTGAATGGCGAAGGGAGTCCAGGGAGCAACACGAGTAACATCGATGTTGACGTGGAAGACATTTTTAATTCTGTCACTCAGTCTATAGAAAAACCAGAGAGCTCCAACTCTTTAAAGAGTAAAGCACACAGTCTCATTAAAATGTGGCTGGACATCAAATCGAAAGACTGATTCAATGATGCTGCATTCCTCGGGGAACAGATAATATTTATAAATCTATTTATTAAATACAATACGTCTGTTTTCCACGGGTGAAGACATTTTAACACCAAAACGTGCCTCGCTTTCAGACGAGAACTTCAACATGTTAATGTTTATGACCTTTCACAATATGCACCTTATGTCCGACGATTCCATTTTTTGCACATTTGAATTATGCAAGTATTTTGTTTTGTTCCTAACCTGTTAACTTCCAGAACCTAAACCAACCAACAGGTTTTATGAGTTCACTAACGCAACGATATAAAAATGCACTTTTGCACATAGTTAACGGATTAACGATTAACTTTAACTTGCGTTAATTCTTCCGAAATGTAACGCTTTAACGTTTAACGAAGCTAACTTTTTTTGTAGCGGACTAACGATTAACGAAGTTAACTATTTTATTAACGGTGCCCAGCTATGGCTATATTGTGGTAAAGTTTCATTCAAATCCATTCAGTAGTTTTTACGTGAAAGAGTAACGAACATCCATAAATCCATACATCCATACATGTAAACTTTCACCTTTATAATAGTAGTAGGATAGATAGATTATACGTATAGCTCTGCATTAATCAAAACTATTCTATTAGTATGTTATTACTAATAGTATGTTTTTTAATCTATTGTAGGATCTTCCTGTTGCCGCAAGCTTTTTTGTTTTTTTTTCTCTTTTCCTTATTGGCATAAGACGCATTTTCCTGATCTGCCCTCTTTCCGTTAGATTATCCCCTTTCGGCAGACTTTCCTTTCTTGGATATATTTACCTTTTTCCTGTTCTATCTCAGTGCTTAAGCATTTTTATGATGCGTATCTGTTAAAACAACTGTCACAACCTGCCCCGAGCAAATGTAACTTTTAGCCCCAACCCCAAATCTAAGCATACAAGGTTATGAAGTGAAAACATTAATAATTTTATCTGTAAAACCGAATATTCATTGCAAAGCGAAATCATTAGGGAAAACATAGCAGAAGAAGGGCATCTCTGACATTAAAAACATAGCTTGTAAACCAATATTACTAAAAGAGTAAAATTTTACTAAACTGCAATTTTAAGGGCGGCATGCGCAGGCTCCTCTCACAAAAACGCTGACGACCCCGGCGCTCGCACCATGGTAGCCGGTGGTGGGGAGAGTATTTGTCTCTTTTTGACGTTAAAATTGCGCTCTCTGTTTCGCGGCCAATGTCGCTGTAACAACCTACCCGTGTCACATCCAGCCCCGGTCTCCCCTAGTACGGTGGTAGAGTCATCATATAATGATATCATGATTTCTAATTGAATAAAGAACATTTTACTATATAGGTACTCTTAGTTCCCGTATCCACTTTTGTTCTAGCTTACTTAGTCTATATCTAAAAACTAGGGTTAAAACGTTATCCCTTAAATCAGTAAAGTTTCCACGATTAATAACGTACGTATGAAGTATGTTAGTATGATCGTCGATAAAGATGTAGGAAACCTTAACGGGAGCAGGTTGATTGACGACTAAGCAAAACCTTATTCAAACCAAAAAAGTAGGGCACGAAAACTTAGGCACTCAATCTCGATAAAAGAGTAGGTATCGAACAGATCTCGACAGCACTACGTTCGATCAAAGGGCGACACAAATTGAATCGGAAGATGAACTTTGCTCTTTATCGCCGGCATGCGACGAGCGCAGAACGATTAAGGTTAGGTTTCCCACGTACGATTCGATTGTCGTCGCCCATTTTAATGCTAAGAGGGGTAGAGCTTAGTGGAACTTCCACTAGATTGAGCATCTCGTTTGGGGACTTTCCCAGACGAGACTACTGCTCAGACAACTGTGGTCTTCTGTAAGGTGGTGGTGGTGGTACAGAAGACCACAGTTAAGTAGCACTAGCGGCCGCCCGCGACTCCGTCCGCATGGATTTCGATTTCCAATAGCCTAAAGCCTTCCTCGTCAAATGGTCTTTGGTCTGGTGGTATACAATGGTCTCCAACACAAAATCATTTTTTCAAATCGGACCAGTAGTTCCTGAGATTAGCGCGTTCAAACAAACAAACAAACTCTTCAGCTTATTACGTAAGTGTTTTGCTATGTCTCTGCTGGTGATTAAGGTGTCCAGCGGCTAGTTGGGGAGAGTATGGGGTTTTAAAGGCAGGCAACGTATCAACGATTCTTTTGTGGTGGGTGGTTGATGTCCATGAGCAGCGGTGATTACTTATAAAATCAGGGACATCGTTAGATTTGCCCTTGTCATACTTCGAAATTGGCATTAAAATAAGTGCAAAAGCTCGTTGACTATAGATTTAAACAGGTGACTGTCAATGTGCGGTCTTTTTAATGAAGCGACTGTTGCTCTTGTTTTAGTGCTATTTCGAAGTATGGCGAGGGCAAATCTAACGATTTAAAATCTATAACACGATATCTTTTCAATCTTGAAGCTTTGAAAATAGCTGCTATCCGTATATTTACTCTATAATAATCGTGTTTTATCGATCGTCCACGGTAGCCTAACTCTATCCGGCGCATAGTCGAACGTGTTTTTCTAATTGGTTTGTCCAATTAAAACGAATGCACTAGAGCTGCGCGTGGGGGATTTGTAATTGAAACTAATCTAAATATATCAAGCGTTGACTGACTAACTGACTGACTGATATAGTGATCTATCAACGCACAGCCCAGTCCACTGGACAGATCGAGCTGTTTGGCATTCGGGTAGATGTTATGCTGTTGGCATCCCCTAAGAAAGGATTTTGAGAAATTTCAACCCTAAGGGCATGAAAACATGTATGAAACTTTTGGCAATTTTAAACCGATCGTGTTGAGACTTTGCATGCATTCAGTAACTATGCCCGGAAAAAATTCATATTCAAATTCAACCGAATTAGCAGTTTATAAATGCAGTTTTTATAAATATGCGTTTAATACATCATAGAAATGGTACAACCCATTACTTTTGCCTCTGCCCGATGCTGCAGACATGATTATTGTCAAACAACCTGAAGCTCCATAACAAATCGTTGAAGGAATATATTTAAATTATTTCTTATTATTCTTGAAGAAAAATGCGAATTGAACTAGAAAGTGTAGGAAAGCGAGCCCTGGACTCCGAGGCAATGGCCGAAAAATCTACCGGGACGAACGTTATGATTATGATGATGATGATGTATATTACTGAAGAGGAATGAGATAATGTTGCATGTTTGAAAACAAGGTTTTTAGAAAACAAAAGCTTTTACTCCATATCTCTATTTAATGCATCAAAAATATGTCGCTATAGTTAGTTGCTATGTCCCTTAGGGGGCGCCACATAGGTAGACACTATTTAATTATGACCGTTAGAACACAAAAAGCTTTTAGTCTCTAACTTCATTAAATACGTACTAGCCCTTTCACGTTGGTATGCCCTTGCAGGACGTCCAATAACTTGCGTAAAATCGATATGTCCTATGACATGCAATTTCATTTTATTGAAACTAGCGACTTGCACGTGTTTCTCTAATAAATTATGCTTGTTTTATACACATAACCCTTCTTATTGAATCACTCTTCCTAAAAAAAACCGTATAAAAATTGGGTGCATAGGCACCCGATTTTCATACGGTTTTTAAAGATTTTAGCATACATAGGGACAGAGAAGAAACCGAGTTTGTTCTAAACTCACCAATCATCATCCTAGAGCTTCTCTTGCATCCTCGGACATTGAAATAACTTATATTTCTCTAGGAAACTCAATAACACTTGTAGGCAGTTTATTAAATAATATTTTTATACTAAGTCTAATTATGATTTTATGAACCCTTGGACTTGGAACGGCAAGTTTATGTTTATTTATTATACATAATATTAAAGTAAGGATTTTTGTTTCATAGCCTTAATACATTGCCTTGGAGCCCAGGGTACGTTTTGTTTTATACTATGTAGTGATGAACGAATCTGTCTATTCCAGAAATTCCTCGCGAAATCCGGGAGTAAAGGAGCGAGTGACGTCACTCTCTCAGAGTTCATCCACTATGTTCGGGAGCATGAGAAAAATCTCCGGCTGCAGTTCTCGCATCTCGACAAGAATCAAGATGGTAAGCTACTTCTTTATACTTCTAATGCCCCGTCGCAAGAAAACTGTAGCATTGTTTTGATTCACGTGTGGTACGTTGGTTACAAAGGTTACTACGCGTGTGGTGTGCCTCTTGCTTCACATTTGAGGGCCTGTGTCAGAGCAAGTCGAAATGGCAAGTGCATATCTAATGATTGATCTCTTTGCTATCATAATCGTCAGCCCATTAAAGTTCCCATTGCTGAGACACAGGCTTTCCTTGTGGATATTCATCTTCGGATTCAATTTGTGTCGCCCTTTGATCGGACGTAGTGAGCACAGATCTCGTCGATACTAACTCTTTTATCAAGATTGAGAAGGTACCTAAGTTTTCGTGCCCTACCTTTCTGCATTTTGCTTAGTCGTCAATCAACCTTTAACGTAACATCTTTCTTGAAGATCATACCGGTTTGGGGAAAAAAGGCTGCTAATATATGTAGTTCGAGGCTGATTCTGAATCGATGATCCATTTGAAAAACTTTGGTCACCTGTACCAAAACCCCGTCTTTGCGTTAGTTAAAATAACCTAAATACTATAAAAATCGATCCCATCGCTTTATAATACTAGAGCTTAAAGCCTGCCTCGACAAATAGACTATCTAACACGAAATAAATTTTTAGATTCGAACCAATAGTTTAAGTGATTAGGGCGTTCAAACAAACTTTATTATATTATCTGTTCCCCTATATGTGTTACGAAGGTCTGATGGCAGTCGCTTCTCTGTAATAACCAGACTTGCCAAATCCTGGATCATGGTCAAAGCGGACCCCGCATAGAAACGGAATATACGCTAGGAAGAAGAGTAAAGATTATGAGTGGTATAGATAAGTAAAAATACATTATATTCTGAATCAGACGGTATCAGGTATATTTAACCCAGTGGAATGAAGTAACGGATCGTAGCAACCAACATTCATCTACGGCACCCATGCATAACACCGCAGACTTGCGGTATTCTTGAATTATAATTATTAACTAGCGGCCGCCCGTGACTCCGTCCGCCAATAGTATATTCACATACTTTTGTATAGTAAAATAACATACTTTTCTATACTAATATAATGAGCCTCAAGAGTTTGTTTGTTTGAACGCGCTTTTCTTAGGAACTACTGGTTTTAAGTGCAAAAATATTTTTGCATTGGAATCCACGCGGACGGAGTCGCCGGCGGCCGCTAGACGGTGGATAGGTATACCAGAAAGCTGGGGCATTAAATTGACGTTGGTTACTAAGATTTCTACGCGATCTGATGTGATCATCGCTTCATATTATATGGCCTGTGGAAGAAGTATGGCGAAGGCAAATATGATTTATATCTTTGGTTGGATTACTGCTTTTGAGTGTCAAAAACAAGATTCTGATGCGGATAACGTCATCGTATCTTGTTCGTGACATCCACTGTCATCCTGTATTTTACATTTATAGCAACTGTCAAATATAACTATTTCTGGAAACGGTGTATAAATGATTGATAGTCTACAACTTAAATACCTCCTGAAATTACATATAATCATGGAGAGCTTTGTTTCTACACAGTAGGAATTGTCTCTTGACTATCGGCAAGTTGTTGGCCATCCAAAGAATGATAGTTCACCTCAAAGTCTTCTGGAACATACCTAACATAAAAAAATTAAATGCTTTGTCACTACTACTCTTAGTGTAGAAACACACCAGAGGTCTTACTATCAAGTCCTATAGCGATCTTAAAACCAGTGTGTAAGTGAGATGCCGCATTACATGATGTAGGGCGGCATCTCCTTTACTCACGCGTTTTAAGATTGCTATAAGACTTGATAGAGGCCTCAGGCTGAAAAAATGCGACGAAGGTTCTCGGCGAGGTTTTCCGGCTAGGTGTTTCTTCACTAACCATATTTATGTCGCCCATTATAATACAAGCTTTCGAATAGTTTGGCGCTAGGCATTTGTCTTTAAAGAATGCTAGTGATGACTGTATTATTTTTACATAACTGTCCCCTATAATAGGAAACGGTGAAATCGTAAATACGACAATTCGGTAAACTGCAGTATAATACATTCGTAGAATCGTAATATGGCTCTTAGCCAAGTGCCAATGCCAACTAGACCATATTGGGTGGCGACGGTTACGTAATCGAGTGGACTTGCGCCTTGTAAACCTGAGCTAGACTTACGCACTAATATCAGGGCGTTGTCTTACGCATTTCAATCTTTAAGTATGCCCTGATACTAGAAAACTGAGGCATGATTTTGATTGATGTTACGTAAGTTGGTTTCTTAGGTTGCTACGCGATTTGAAGCGACCGTTGCTTCACATTGAAGAGCGTATACCACCTATACTACCTAGCATATCTAAATCTATGATCCTACGCAAAAAAAGAAGAGGCAAAACTTACTTAGATAAATAGGAAAAATCCGCTTTATCTCAGGCATACTAAGGCGGGTTTCGAACTAGTATCACTCGCTATCCAGGCGCATGCTAAACCATTACACTAACGAGACCATACTTGGTCGTATTAGAAATACACCTGCCAGCCATATTAGGTGAAATGGACTAAAGTACATTCGTAAATCGTGCTTAGAGGAGACAACAGACTAGAACAAAATGATCAAGTTCACTCACTACATTGAAAACAGTTGTTTTTTTTTTCTGAACAGTGTCTCACATACAGAATCAATAGGGCCTGTAATCACAAAACAATAACACAAATGAATCACATTAGCAATTATTGATGATATCATTCTCCGTAGACTACTTGCAGCCATCAGACCGCCTACTATGAAACAATGACATCATTTCATTAGTTATCGATGGCTTTGTCTTCATCTAGATACGAACTCCTCGATCGTCTTGTGTTTTAAGTACAATGCCGTGGCCTCGAGGTTTTGGGTTGGATTCCCGGGCCGGGTGTTTGTATGGATTTTTCGGAAGATATCCAGGGTTTTTGATCACCTAGCGCCGCATTTAGCAAGTGTGGTCATTAAGCCAAAACCTATTTTTGAGACTATAACGTTATTTCAAATGATAGTGGCATTTGCCTTGCAGTGGGACATTAATAGGCAGATAGTTTACTTCGCGGTTATTCTGCCAATGTCGTGTGTAGCGACCCACTATATATATATAAATAGATATCCAGATGACTATACGGGGAGGGTACGGAATTCTGAAGGCAGGCAATGCATCTGCGACCCTAGTAGTGTTGCTGACGTGATCACAGAGGACTCACACCGTGTGGTTTTCAAGAGAGATTCGATTCTCATAACGTAACGGGACGGTAGGTACATCAAAAGTAAAACGGGTAACGTGAATCGTTAACGTATCTAGTTGCTTAATTTATTCGTATAACGAATGTCCGCAGAATAATAAGCTGCCACGTATATGTACCTTAGACAATTGCAGCAAATAAAATCAATATTTGCTCTGTGCGATTCGCATGTGTCGATAGTCTATAGCGCCTATTCCCGTTTGTCGCCATTGCGGATAAATGAGAAAAATGATACCGAGTGTGATTAAAATATCTTTGCAAGGAACACTTATCACACACACTGATAAAATCGAATATTTATTTATTTATTTTCTTGCACCATACATGATATTAAGCTAAAACTTAACTTAAAGTATACATGGACCCTGTAAGGGTATGGCAAGATAAAACAATTGGAACAAATCAATTTCTACATACATATTACATATTATTACTTTTTACTCTTACACTTTTATTTACATTATAAATAAAAATTATATAATTATTTTAACACATACAATTAACAATCAAATTAATTTTCCTTAACCTATATACATTTATAATTTATCATCGAAAAATTCTTCGACGTCGTAATACATAATACGTCTTTACTATACTAATATGTATAATAAAGCTGAAGAGTTTGTTTGTTTGTTTGAAGGCGCTCACCTCAGGAACTACTTGTTGAAATTTTTTTTTGTGTTGGATAGTCCATTTGTCGAGGAAGGCCATAATACATCACTATGTGTGCGTACACCACAATCCACGGGGACAAAATTGCGGGCAGCTGCTAGTGCATAATAAATTGACTTGTCTCTACGGAAGGCAATGAATTTATTGCATATCTTAGCATCTGGAATGCAATAAGACGCATCGGTCATTTCCGTCTCGCACCTCAAGGGTATTCACGACAGTGCATGGTTGGAATCATACAATTAATGAAACGCTTCTTAGACAATGCGTATTAACTTCTATATTTTAATGTTTTCTTAGATTCACGCGATTACTCCTCATCACGCCTTCATGGCTTATTGGTTTTTTATGGCTTAATTACCGGGCCGTGTTTACGAGGTCCTGGATTTGATTCTCGGACCTCGTGTGTGGCGGGCGAATTTGTGTCGGTTTTTCTGAACACAGCCCTGGTATGAGAACACCAATCCGCATTTGGCAAGCGTGGTGATTAAGCGAAAATCCATCTTTGTAACGAAAACATGATTTTCAATTATGGACTAAAGAGGGACCCCACTTAAGTCCCCTGCTCCTGCTAACCACTTGACCAGCGGGTCATCGGTCAGTCAAATGTTTCTGTGGTTCTCGTGACTCTTTCTTATTTTAACTTAGAGTAACATAGTGGGTCATATTAGTATCGAATTGCTGATTTCCCTAGTGTAACACAAGGGCTGCCCACGGCGTCAGGGCAATGTAAATAAATAATAAATATGTGATGTTGTCAGATTAGTACATTATTTAATTAATTAAAATTAACGTTGTATTTTTATTAATTTCAGGAAAGGTCGATCTGGAAGAACTCATATCCGCATTTGCTGATCTCGGTATAGCCATTGGCAGGAATGAAGCTACTAATCTCTTGAAGAGGTAATTATTACTCCTACACTTACTGCTGTGCCAATCGAATGTGAACCTTATTGTTTTTATTTAATTACTTACGTTACACTTGCATGGCGAAGGTTTTGTAATATGTTTATAAGGTATAAAATTGCTTTGCGAAGTTTATATGATCTACGACACAAATGTTTATTATAAAATTGTGTTAGAGTTGCAAAAGGAATTAAAATTATACTGTTATTGCTTTTTAATACATATATTATGTTTAGGTTTAAATCTCAAATCTTTAATGGGTATAGCATAGGGTCGTGAACTGGCTGTCTTCGGTTCTAATCTAATATTGGTTTAATAGACAATTAGCATAATAATTATTGATAATTGGATGAGATGAATGACAAAATACCACTGTTAATATTGTTATGCTGTTAATATTAATCTTATACTATTTCTTCTACTATATACGAGTAATTTCTAGACTCCAAATGAGCCTCTAGATATTTACAAAAGTGAGCACGTTTATATTTGAATTTTACAATCAATAACTTTTATTATAATTTTTAACGTATCAGCTTATATAATGCTTAAATTTTTACGCAATTTTCATACGAGCAAGTCTGCTCAATTTTTAAAATTGTATATATTCCCAAACTGTGGGGTTAATAGCGATTTTCACCACGCTGGGCAGGCGAGTCATCATCATCCTAGCGCCTCTACCGGTTGCAGCTTTGGCCATTGCCTCGGAGCCCAGTGTACGCTACGACTATGATCCTGAATTTACCAGCCTGGTTATATCAATGGAGTGTCTTTACGCATCACCAAACTCAGAATCAGAATTACGAGCAATGTCACTATTTATGGGCCTTAAAATCAAGACAGACTGTCTGTCGTCTCACCTCCGTAACCCTTACAAGGGGAACAACACCAGGCATTGATGGTTGTGTTAAAACAACTTTGTTATGTGAACCTTTTAGTCATAGTTAGTGTTAATCAAGAAACGCGAATGTCTATAAATTCTGTAATCTTATGTCGTGTGTGTATAATTCGCGTCATGTCAAAAACAGCGCTGTATTTGGTGTAGGCGCAGAGTGAGATGCAAGTTAAATTATTTTTAATACATCGTTTTTTTTATTTAAGTGAGTGGCCACCGGCAACACAAGAAATTCAACATATTGTATAAGTGATCTCCTCAGCACATGGGCATCAACAAATAGTTGTTTGTTTATACAAGGGTCGCAAATGCGTTGCTGGCCTTTAAAATCCCATACCCTGAATGCAAAATCAGAGATGATGACATGGGCGTAGCTCCACTGGAGCAAGATGGGCGCTTGCCCCACCCTTACTATGACCTATAAGGTGCCTTAATAACAAAAAAATATTGCTAAAAGTAAACCGGTTGATGGCCTGGGATAGGTTGACCGCTGCCTCACTCCGAGCCCAAGGCTGTATACGCCCGTAGATGATGAGTGCATATTATGTTACAATCTATTACAAAGACAATACAAACATAAACGAAAAGAAAAAAATAATTGAACGTTATTACTTATAATCAATCCAAATAAATCTCACCAACAGGGAGCTCTCTTTTACGTGACGCGAACTATGTTATTTTGGTCATAGATTTAAATCGTTAGTTATGCCGTGGCATTATTTTACTCTTACATGACAACGAAATATAATGCGATGTGAAGGGACTGTCGCTTCACATTACATGGCCTAGTCGAAGTATGGCGAGAGAGTACCATCATCATCATCATCAATCAGCCTACTGCTAACTAACGGTTCAAATCTATAATACTGGTTATGTCTCGGGCATGCATACTTCGATGTTAAGGCGGATGCTCGATGTTTCAGAAAAGCCTGTATAATCTGGTGGTAAGTGCGACAGCACCTAGACTCTGGCTTTTCGCTAGACATTCGCCAGATGTGAATATGTGCATTGAAGTTCCGTATCTGATCTTATTCATCGACGGTTTTAACGCGAACGACCTATTTTTTCACTCGATACTGGAAAATAGAGAATAATGTTGCTTTTAACGAATACTACTCGTGTTTGTTCCTACCAACTCGCATTTGTATGGTGATTAAGCCAAACCCCATAATTGTAACAAAAACGTATTTTCAAACGATGAATGGTAACATACGATTACGACAGGGTGGAGATTATTGCTATTTAAATTGTACAGGAGTTATAGACTTTTGTACTCATCTACATACTAGAGCGTCAGTCGTGCAGGTTTTTTTGACATTATAATTCAACCCCATATACACATGTCTAAATCATTCTGCCATTCAAGTGATCCTGGGTTTAAATCCCGGATCAGACCGATCAGCTCAGTTACAGAACAGTGACTAGAATAATGTTTTCTTATAACAATAAAGGCGTAATGTCGTTTATGATCCGATACGGAACTCTTTATAGCCATGATCGTTGACAAGCTTCGAATTTGTAATAATAAAATGTTGAACATTATTGTTATTTCGTCATATTCATTAGAAAGACGCTTGTGCCCGTGGTCCATATTGTCATTTTGGCTTTCAATACACCAGTAGAAGGTTCTTCAAGTACCCAATACCTATTTTGTAGTACACAATGAAAGTGTTTTATAACGTAAAGGTACAAGTTATGCTGCCATTGGTTAATTCAGTCGTGGTTAGGCATCTTCTTACAAAACAGACCAATCACAGCACAGTTGGATCCGATGTTTACCTTATGCCATCTATTTTTTTATGTAATGGGAGGCGAACATGTGGGTCACCTGATGGGAAGTGATAACCGCTGCCCATAGACGTTGCGCACCAGGGTAGCAGATGCGGTGCCTGCCTTCAAAACCCCATACGCTCCCCAACTGATACAGCTGAAATTTTCATTCAAAAACACAACCATTGCATACGGAATATCAATTTAGATTTTTTGAGTATTGAAAGCCTTACACGATGCATTTTACACACCACTAACGATCATAGCTTCTATCTGTAAAATCAGCCTGTATAAAGCATTGTAAGTACGCAACGAACGAATGAAAGTACCTATCTTGTAAAAATAAAATAAAATAATATATATATATATAGGTATCAAATTTTATTTTAATGGGAATTACGCGATGGATTAAATAAGCTATTACATATTTACAAATCAAATAGCAGAGCAAATAGTGCATATTATGTACACTTTTAACTGTAAAACTATCTCAAAGAAAGTGGCGCCGCCAGTGGTCGGAATGCGAACTAGTTTTGCTTACAGGGTCGATCACAGAAAAGTTTTTGGAGATATTTTTGTGAAGTTGTGGGTTCTCTGCCATCTCGTGACTCATATTCAAAACTTTTACCCTCAATGTCAAATTCTACTGTCAAACCACAGAAAAATAATCGGGATTATAACGCCCTCTATAGTTCCTGCGCGGTGCCTATTAAGTATACAAAATATACAGGATTACTTAAATATCTTTGTATACTTTCATTCGCTCGTCGTGCCTTCGTTCAGCCATATCCGCCATCTCACAGCCCAGCTTGTCCCCAGGATGGATCAGGACGGCAGCCTCAACATCAGCTACGATGAATGGCGGGACTACCTCCTCCTGGCGCCCGCCACGGACATCCACGCGCTCATACACTTCTGGCGGCATTCCACAGTGAGTACCATGCTTTATTTTCATTTGGGAGCTGTCTATAGATCATGCGATGCTCGAAGGGGGAGGGGTGTGCCTAAAATATGACGAAATATCACAAGGGGGAGGGGGGTGTCTTGACCACCTCCTCCTGGCGCCCGCCACAGACATCCACGCGCTCATACATTTCTGGAGGCATTCCATCGTGAGTACCATGTTTTCTTTTGATTTGGGAGCTGTCCATAGAACTTGTGATGCTCGAAGATAGGGGGTTCCCTTAAAAAAATACGAAATATCACAAGGGGATGGGGGGAATTAACAATTTAGTAATATATCAATTGAATTCCGCTTGAGCCATCTAAGATCGGATGAACTTTTCACTGTTAATAACTTTAAAAATTATATCAAGTGTATTTAATTTTTCGGCAAATGCTAGGATACTGAACTGAAAGTGTAGTCTAGCTAAAACCTCACCATTCATCACCAGTGAGGGGGAGGATTTAAAAAATCCAAATAAAACATCATGCGATTTATGGACGGCCCTTGCTATAGCAGCTCGATGGATCAACAAACTCAATTAAGGAAGATCAGCACAGATCTTGCTGCTGAACGTATTTTTCGTATGCGTGGTGAATTTACAACATCCAGTTTTCAATATTTCTGCGTGAGCTCGGGGTTGAGGACTGGTTGGAGGTGGCGCAAGAGAGAGACCGGTGGAAGTCTCTCGTTTCGAAGGCCAAGACACACATTGGGTCGTTAAGCCATAAGAGTTAGTTAGTTAGTTTTCAATATTTAGCTTCGAAATTTTTGGTCCGTCCTGAGAATCAAACCAAAGATCCTGCAAGGTACCACGGTAGAGGGTCCACGGAGCTCTCCTCCAGTGCTGGATATTATTCGCATACATAAAGCTTTATAATCAAAGTCATGTGGCTGCCCGGTTTCAAACCACTGGCCTCTCACACGGAAAACTGAGTTTACCGTGAGGCTACCGTGCACAAATCAAATAGCCTACCTATTTGAACTTTCAATAAAAACTACTGAGAGGCTATTGGAGAATTACTTTGCTAGCGCCATGCAGAACTACGCTCTTTTTGTACGGAATTGTTTTACCGCGATATCGACCATGAATAATGTTGGGGAGGGTATGGGGCCTCTGGTGTCGCGGATGTCCAGCCCATGGGCGGCGGTGATTGCTTACCATCAGGTGACACATTAGCAAGATAGCCACCTCTGCCGTAAAAAAAATATCTACTAGTTAATTTGATAATTTGAGAGTGCACCATGGTCGAAAAACTGCCGGAAGGGTATTATTATTATTGTTAATTTGGCGTGGTTATTTTATGCAGGACAATAATAAAGGTCGTGGTCGCAAATCTTTTAAGTAAATTTATAGGTACTTACAGCGTTATCACTTAAAATAAAAAATACAACAACAACTTTAAATGTATAAGAAGGCAAAACTAATTTAAAAAAATGAATATTGTCTAATTATCCCTACTAATATTATAAATGCGAAAGTAACTCTGTTTGTCTGTCTGTCTGTTAAGAGGTTAGCTCTTAACCGATTTTGATGAAATTTGGCACAGACAATCTTTAGACAAAATATTTTTTTGTCAATTACAATTGATTGCGTCAATACGCAATATTATTCTATAATATTCTCATTTTCGTGAACTATTTTGTCATTGCTTAATTTTGTGTTCTAGCTGATTCTTTTTGGTATCTTTTCATTATTTTTTATTCCACGCTCTGCGAATAATTAAGATAAGATTTGAGTTGAAAAGAAGTACAGAAATAGCTTGGAATAGTTACTATCGGGCAATGTCAATCGAGATTGATGACCGACTGAGACGCGGGTAGTGATAAGGCTTCCAGTCAATGTCAATGCTAAAACGATGCTCACTCCATAAGGATTCACTCATTACTGCTATGCTGAACCAACAGATAAATAAATTCCTAGACACATAGGTACATAGATTTAAATGGGTAGACACCAGTATGCCCCGACAATAGAAAACTGTAGCATTATTTTGATCGACGTGACGTACGCGTAGTATAGCGACCTTCGCTTCAATATTCAGAGCCTGTGACGGAACGTTCGAAGTATGGCGAAGGCATTTCTGACGGTTGTTATTTATGCCTGGACAGGACACGAATAAAAAAATGCATTAAACAAAAAATATATTATTTAAAAAGTAATCTAAAGCCTTTATGATTCGCCATGCATAAGATTACCGCTTCACTTTAAATATGATTGAGTCGTATTCCTCACTACTTACGGTCGTGATCGTTGTATAACGTAAATAAATATTTTTTTGGACTAACACATCAATTGCCTAGCCCCAAACTACGCTCAAAGATCGTACTATGGAAGCAAGGGAACGGTTGGACATACTTAAATACTTTTATAATCATCCATGACTCGAATACAAATGCCGATGTTCATCACACAAACATTTGCCTCTAGCGGGGTTCGAACACGCGACTCTTGGTTTTGTAGCCAGGGTCTCTGACCACTAGACCAAGGGGCCCGTAAACATGAAACATACAACAGTTGTCTTGGCAATTGTAATGGAGTAATTTGCCATTGCCTTCTCCATTTCACACACAAACTCATAATATTCCAGGTTGCCTTCCTTCCTTACAATGTTTTCCTTCACCGCAGAGCTGGAATTAATCATTTCTATTTTTAAATTCTGACGACTTGCTCAATTTATAATGACTTAATTTCTATTAATATTAGTTTAAAACATCACAATGTCAAATTGTGTATGAAAAATTATGATAACGGTTTCTAAATACTAGATAAGAGGTATCTGTCAAGTTTATTGTAATGTTATTAAATAAGTCTGAGATTATTTCACTTGATAATGCGTAGTTGTAACCACATAGATACTTATTTGTTATTTTTAGTATATTTATAGATACACACTGGGCTGAAAAAACGCGACAGAAGTTCGGCGTGATTACGCCGGGAAGATGACACCCCATGCCGAAATAACGTCGAGTAATTTTGTTTAGAAAATGCATTGCCGCCGAATTTGGTGGCGTATTTTCAGCGTGGTGTGTTTATTTTTTCTAAAATAGTCGCCATCATCAGCTTGTCGCTGTCCATCGCTGGGCGTAGATGGTTACATTGAGGTATTACTAAAGAGAACTATAGAGAAGACACATCGCATGAATATTTTCTAATGCGCAATGTTGCTGTCTATTTTATAATCGACGCTGCCCATGTCTCGTTGAATTTTCCTCCGTCCCTTCCTACGACATACACCCACGGGTAAAAATGGTGTCGTAGGTACCTACTGCGACTATTGTAGGGTATTTCATTTTATTTCATTTCTGAAATCTATAATTAAAAATGAATTGCTGTTCGTTAGTCTGCTTAAAACTCGAGAACGGCTTAAACGATTTGGAATTTTTTGACAAAAAAATATGGTAGTTCAGGGAAGGTTAAAACAATAAAAGAATATGGAAACGCTCCGAGACAATAACTGAAAACGAAAATTTTATACGAGTACGTGTATGACACTGACTGTGATACGAGGATCACCGGGTCAGCTAGAACTCCATAAAAATATTATTTTTACTTCTTTCTTATTTCATTAGCTTAGTTAGCCAAGCATTGGGTGTGTTGGTCCATCCAAATTATTTATTTGTACTAAGACCATTGATATACAAAACCCCAAGATGCACAGTCTCGAACAAAAGTAACAGTCAAAACTGTCACCAAAAACTCAAAGTCAAACTATGACCATTATTATTTGCAAATTAAACCTTTAATTAGTTAATGTTTTCACAAGGGAGTGTTCAAAAATACGATGACGCGGGTGACGCAAGACTGTTTGAAATAAGTGCATTTTGCACTTATTTTTTGGGGACGTTTTTGAGACGTTGATTGTGTATCTTGGGTTTTTTATATCAATGACCAAGTCGCATGTTCCCTCGTAAATGTGCTATATCCTGCGTAAGTTCGTCGCAGCAGTTCGTGCATGGAGATCGTTGACTCACTGAGTGGCGGAAGGCCTTATTTGTCGAGTGCTCCTGTCAATGATTGTTTTGAAGGCGGGTGTGGTTGCGACGCATGTTGTTTGCAGTGTTGCCAGCACAAAGTTTTTGTTTACTCGTACGTCATTAATTTTGATGGCAACACGTCACTTTGGGATCATCCCAGTTACACCACCTCTGTTTTTTTCTTTCTTTGAATCCGTCATCGTTATTTGACTGTTGGAGTCCACTGCTGGACGTAGGCCTCCCCTAACAAATGTATGTTGTCCTAGTACTTTTGTAGAGTTCAATAGTCTCCCATGACCAAAGCTAAATGGGGACAAATTAATAACAAACTTAAGATATTTATTAAGTGGTCTCTATATCGTCATGAGTGTTTTCATAGGAAAAAAATAGTAAGTCAGGTAAGGAAAAGTTTGAAAAGGTTTACGATCGCAACAACATTTTCCCGAGCCAGGATTTCGTAAAAACTTACGTTACAAACACTCTAGTCTAAACACTATTAAAAGTTACAGTTATCCAAGCATTGTCAATCCCCTTGCAATCTCAGATCAGAGTCATATGACGATTGTTGACGCGTTCGTCTTCCATTAACTTTGCCCCAAGTGCCAGCTTATTCAATTTTGTGATTTATTGCTCTGTAATAAGGTTCTGTTGCATCATATGCCCTTGTGGCGTAGTGTAGTTTTCCCAGGGCTGTTGCCTCTGACAATATAACTGACCACTATTATGTAATTACACTGAGGAGGATAATGCTTTGTTGTTTTTGGTTTGAGGGTCAGGGATGACCTCCTGGGGGCCAGTCAAGCGCTGGAAGGCGGGATCCTTCCCTCCATACTCAGTTGCGTAGGAAAATAAAGGGACTTTAGTGAGGACTGGAATAGAACAGCCCATTTCTTCTCGTAGGTGTCGAAGCAACTTACAGATATTCATGGGGTCGTAGAGTTTACGTTTGATTGTTCACCATAATATCATCCTAGCCGATTTCGGACGCAGGATATATCGTATGCCTCCGTGGCGCAGTGGCTAGTAGGTCGCACTTTAATGCGGCAGGTCCTGGGTTCGAATCTCGGGTCGGACCGATAAATTGTGTCGGTGCTTTGAAGTTGGACACAGATAGAGTTCGAAGTTTGGAAGTTGGCGGTATAATACACCCTAATACAGCCCGTGCCACTGAAAACACATTAAGCCGTTGGTCCTGCGCCTGATCTCTTCTTACGGTCGTGTGAGATAGCTGTACCCCCGAACTATGAGTGAGTTAATAGGGAGTGCTCCTGTGTTTGCGCTCACACTTGTGTTCACCATACTGCGGTCATCAATCCTTTAGAAGTGTTAACAATGGCATAACTACGTCTAGTCTACGGCCTCTGACCTCGAAGATAATTCCACTTTAGTGTATTTAGACAGACGTTTTAACCTTATTAATGTAATTCCTCTAGGACACACGTCCTTGAAAAATAAACCTTCCAAAACATAAAGAAAAGGTAATGAACTACTTATCATCATGAATACTAAGTATTAACGTGCATAAGATGATTGATATACGATTAAATCGATTGACATAAAACACTGTTTATTATGTCTAAAGATAAAAATGTCGTGACGTATATGTCGGCTCCTCGGTATCATTGGCCGGCACAGACGAATTGAGAACCTCCTCCTTTTTCGAAGTCGGTTAAAAATAAAACACTCTCGATAAACGGTTTCACTATTTGTATTGCACTCACACAAAATCAGAAAAATAATGCCCCAAAATGGCAGTCTTACCGTCTATTTATAGAACAAAAGTCAAGCACAGGTCTGAACAAATTGAACATGTGAAATATTGTTGTGATAAATCATTAAATAGATGTAAATACAATCAAATCCAATAAAAATAAGTTAACAACCAATTATTTACATTGAAACTTTTTATTTATATTATAGACCTAAGTTTAGCTCCACCCGGAAACTCGCTTACGCGCCAAAACAAGAAGATACTAAACTTGACTGAATAAATAATTACTTACTAACCGATCATAGTAAAATATTCTAAAATTAATTATTGTAGCTATTTCAAAGCTAACTCATAATTTTATTTAGTTTGATTTTGATAAACTGTCGATTTCCTGTTTCGTAGAAAAACAATCAAATTAAACTTTGAAGATAAACCATCATTGATTATTTGATTTATTATTTAATATTTTCAAATTAGCTATCAAATAAAAGACGTAATACAATTAATCAAATTATGAAATTCAAATATTGTTTAATTAATCGAGATAGTCGCAGTAAGTCGCTAGATGGAGCTGTTCGTCTATATCCCCGTTTCAATATTGTCGAGCAATTTTAAGTTTCAGTAAATCATTATTATTTTAATTGGATATGTTAACATGACCAATATTTATTATTTTATTTATCGTATTAAGAATTATTAATTAACAATTAATAAAAATACCGCGCCCATACGGCCATACTGACTCAAGCGCGCTCTCGGCGCTTTTCTTACATAATTCAAACTAAAATTATCTCACATTGAAATGTGCTTACAATAACAAAATACATTGACAATTAAGAGGCACTTAAAAATAATTATTTAGTTACAACATTGAACGAACTTATTCATATTATTTAATTACAAACTAAGTTGATACAGCATAACAAATTAGCATTTCTTATTTATAGACTTATCCTTTAACAATCATCATCTACCCGGGCTCTAGTCCCCATTAACCATTATCTAATAGGATTTTACGTCATCAGGCATCACCCATACTGGGATCTAGCCTTCGTTAGGCATCACCCAATACGGAATCTAGCCTCCATCAGGCATCACCCATCACGGGCTCTAGCCTCCAATAGGCATCACCCATCACGGGATCTAGCCTCCATTAGGCATCACCCATCACGGGATCTAGCCATCACACCACAGGCATCACCCTTGCTGGGATCTAGCCAACATAATATCAGGCATCACCCATCCTGGGATCTAGCCTCCAAGACCAGGACCGGGAAACGCATGGTGGCCAGCCAGCGTTAGGGAAGGAATTGCGGAAGGGTAAAATAAAGCAAACACATAATTTATTTCTGAAAACTTACTTCTGCATACAACAAAACTAACCATCCTCCGCCCATACGGTAGGTTCAACATCACTGTTAAGTGGGTCAGCTAGTCCGACAGGTGGAGATCTTAAATAGTCATGGCTAGCTAAATTAACGTGTTTTAATCTATTATGTTAGGTAAGATTTCTAAGATTTCCATAGGACCCTCAAATTTGGGTCCTAGTTTTGTAGTATGGCGTTCATGAATTTTCATTAACACAAAGTCTCCAACTTTAAAATGTTTGATTTGGGCTTTACCCTTATCAAATCGAATCTTGTCTTGAATAGACCGTTCGTCCATCCTTTACTAGCGTTCCTAACAGCCACGAGATTTTACCGGTGCTGTGTGCAATTTAAAGTTAATTTTGAATGGCGTCGTGCCGAGGTTTATCAAGCTCTTATCTTGATTTGATCTAGTCTAGTAGGAGTACCAAAAATTGTAATTACTTCGCGAAAACATTTAATTGCTGAATCTGATGGGGTGGGTGGTGGGGGGATGGCGCTATGTGGCGGGTCATTTCATTCCCTATAAGATGATTGAGAGTGGTGATGGCTGCCACATACGTCATACTTGTGAAAAGGTTTTGGGGACTGGTCGACCAGGACGCAACCAGTCCATAATAAATTAAGATTTTCATTTTAATTGATATTGACAGAAGACTGTATGACTCAGTGACAGCAATTGCTGATGCATTACTGTAAACATTATGGCATTTAAAAAAAAAAACATCTGTCCGGTTTCCTGTCGATTCTTCTCGAAACTGCCTTCCGAATCAAAGGTCGAGTCATTATTACTGTAAGTTTTTATGACGATTTATATTAAGCTCAATTGAACAAAGAATATTTTGATTTTGATTATGTTTTTTTTTGTATACACTAAATGGACGTATTTAGTACATTAATTTGACCAGTAATGTCCGCGTGCACTGTGTGAAAAGGTATGGCAATTTTGTCAATCTGATGAAGAGAAACTTGCCTAGCACCAGATACACCCTTTCTTACCTACTGTACAGCTTACACAGTTTTCAATGAATTTTCCAACCAACTTTGACATATTTGGAAACCAATATTGTTCTCTTATTTTGGCTAGTACTTTTTCCCAGCTAAAATGCTGACGTGAACTGCAATAATGAGAAATTAAATTCCAACGGTAACTACGAGGGACAAGTATCAATTTGCGTGTTTTATTATCTATCTGTAATTTACGCCTTAATAATTTATCTTTAAAAATAACGTATGTATCTGCAATGTTTTTGGGAATAGTATCAGACAGTAACTGATCAACTATATCTCTAAGAACATCGTTTTTGTTCGATAAGAAGCCAATTGTGGTCAAGAGTTGAACTGTTTAGAGAGAAGTGTAATGCTTAGGTCGACTTTGTTGTATAATGTGAGACAGCTTTTTGTGCTTTTTAGTCATATTGACCGGGTTCCTACTGAAATAATCAGCATGAGCTAATTGATTTCCTTTCCGATATTCAATCTCAAATTGAAATGACTGCAGAAATAACCACCAACGATGAACTCTAGGCGTAGGTTCTTTCTTTTTGAGAGAGTTACTTATCGGTAATGACCTTAAATGGCGGACCATAAAGAAAGTGACGAAAATGTTGAATTGACTTTACGACAGCCAGAGTTTCAAGCTCATAAGAGTGATATTTGCTCTCTGTTTCTGTGGTTCGCATACTAAAATCCTAATACTATTATAGAGGCGAAAGTTTGTAACTATGGATGTTTGTTACTCTTTCACGTAAAAACTACTGAATGGATTTGAATAAAACTTTACCACAATATAGCTTATACATCAGAATAACACATAGGATATTGGAAATCGAAATCCACGCGGACGGAGTCGCAGGCGGCCGCTAGTATCCAATAACATGGGGGGATCTGATTTTGTCTTTGAATTAATACTGCACCATAACCAAAAGCGCTGGCATCGGTATGCAGTTCTGTTGGCAATTCAGGCTAGCTTTTCCTTGAGCGTCAGTCCAAAGGGGACCAGACTGTAATAGAATAGATCAGTCAAATGAAGTTAGATTTACGATTTTAACGCTAGAAACAAATATTACACGAATATTTCACATTAATGTCAAATGAAGTTACATTTTTTTTTTTTACACGACTTTACCTCCATAGATATGTGGAGAGAATAAAAAACCTTTTTTTTTTGTAAATAAATCAACTACCAAGTTCTTTGTTTTAGCTATAATCCTCAGTAACCTAATAGCTATAACGCCGAAACTATAATGGTACTTTTTTTTTTACTGGTGGTACCATTTAGTATTATTTTATCATTTTTGGCATTGTCGAAATTCGTTTTCATTAAGATTTCAAATAGGAGGATTACAGCTCGAAGGATACACGAAACATGTTTTCTCAGTAGAATTCTCAGCAATAGGGTGAAATTCCGCAGTCATATCAAGACATGTAAACCAACGAGCCTTGCCTAACTTGTCTATATGATCCGCCATTGACGGTAACGGGTAATGATCCCTCAAGAGTATTGGCGTCGAGTTCTCGAAAATCAACGCAAAGACGATCAGAGCCGTCTTTTTTTCTTTACAAGCAGAATTGGGCTGCTGAAAGGAGAAAAGCTATCACGAATAATTCCATCATTCTTAAGATCGTTAAATCTTTAACCTTATCACGTTCTACTGGGGATAACCTATAAGGACGGCGCTGTACGATCTTTTTTTGGGGTTTTTAAGTCGGATTTCCAGTTCACCAGTATGAACATATGAAACCTTATTTCCAGTTGTGAAAATATGTTGATAGCGTTTGATTATATTTTTTTAATTCTATAAGCAAAGTTTGGTCATTGATGTCTGTGTCAAGATTAGAAAGGGAAGTTAAAACTGTACACTCATTAACGGATTTGATTAGGTTGTCAGCAATGTTCTGTTTTACTGATATACCAGAACCATGACAAGTTCACGCTGAGACCGGGAATTTACAAAAGATCATAACCGATCAAAATGGCAAATTGAGTCTGAGTATCTTCCACTACATAAAATTCGAGCTCAACATTAACTCCATTGATCTCAACGATGGTTGTTATAGATTGTGTTGAAGGAACTGGGCAGCCGCCTATACCCGAAAATACAACGTTTACAGTTTTTCGTTTCCCTGGAACTGACCCCGAGAAACGTTGCCGAAGTAATGAACAACCAGCGCCTGTATCGAACAAGCGATTGTAAAACGTATTGCCTATCTTAACTTGTGAGGTGCTGCGATTTACAGAATTGCAAATAAAAATTGTTTTACTTTTAATAGCGGAATTGTTTCGTTCATCATTTTGTTTCCGAAAACAATTCTTTTCTACATGGCTCAATTTATTACTCGCGGCCTCTTAGTATAGCTTTGGCCCAGTTTTTCTAAATTATCAAGCTTGCGTTAACGATACGTTTTTAAAATGGCAACTAACTTAGGCAAAGAATCAGGTGTATTTCTAGGTTACTCTGACCTAATAATAATATATTCAGGATAAATACCTGTTATCAAAGCGTCGTTTACCTCAGCATCCGAAGCCTCAAGCCGCACCCGCCGGAACAATGCCCAGCCAGTTGTTGCATATTCGGCGTAGCTCGTAGCTTAATCCGATGTGTAAGACCTCCATTTGTTGACATCATCAGCATACCGGAATTCCCTGCCAAAAGCTTGAATTAGTTCCGTTTTCACTTGCTCCCATGTTGTAGATCTCAGAGACCATGTATCGGCCCAAGTCTTAGCCCTCATTTGACAAACTTCTGAAGAAAGGGCTGCCGAAACAGCGCTTGCAGCAGCTTGCTTAGTTACAGAATTAACAAGGCTCATAACCTGCTCCATGGACAACACGGGCTCCAAGACCGTTGGATGTGGCACTGGATTACTAGTCTTCGATCCCACCGCTGCTGTCGGCTCCTCGGTATCATTGGCCGGCACAGACGAATTGAGAACCTCCTCCTTTTTCGAAGTCGGTTAAAAATAAAACACTCTCGATAAACGGTTTCACTATTTGTATTGCACTCACACAAAATCAGAAAAATAATGCCCCAAAATGGCAGTCTTACCGTCTATTTATAGAACAAAAGTCAAGCACAGGTCTGAACAAATTGAACATGTGAAATATTGTTGTGATAAATCATTAAATAGATGTAAATACAATCAAATCCAATAAAAATAAGTTAACAACCAATTATTTACATTGAAACTTTTTATTTATATTATAGACCTAAGTTTAGCTCCACCCGGAAACTCGCTTACGCGCCAAAACAAGAAGATACTAAACTTGACTGAATAAATAATTACTTACTAACCGATCATAGTAAAATATTCTAAAATTAATTATTGTAGCTATTTCAAAGCTAACTCATAATTTTATTTAGTTTGATTTTGATAAACTGTCGATTTCCTGTTTCGTAGAAAAACAATCAAATTAAACTTTGAAGATAAACCATCATTGATTATTTGATTTATTATTTAATATTTTCAAATTAGCTATCAAATAAAAGACGTAATACAATTAATCAAATTATGAAATTCAAATATTGTTTAATTAATCGAGATAGTCGCAGTAAGTCGCTAGATGGAGCTGTTCGTCTATATCCCCGTTTCAATATTGTCGAGCAATTTTAAGTTTCAGTAAATCATTATTATTTTAATTGGATATGTTAACATGACCAATATTTATTATTTTATTTATCGTATTAAGAATTATTAATTAACAATTAATAAAAATACCGCGCCCATATATACTTACATAACAAAAATTACGTCTTAATTTTACATGGGTGTTTTGATGTTCTGGTGAATATCCGATAATAGATATTATGTAAGTGTTTATATTCATTATCATCCTAGCGCTTCTCCCGGTTGCATCCTTAGCCATTGCCTCACAGCCCTCACAGCATCGACTTTGATCCAGAATTGGCAAGCCTAGTTATTACAATGGAGCAACCGCCGCCGCCGTCTGACTTCCGTAACCCATACAAGGACAACCAGACCATGTCATAGGCGGGACCAACAGCTTAACGTACCTTCCAAAACACGGAGTTATCATTATTTTCGGACAATCAGGTGATTCGCCTGCAATGTCCTAAACAAACTTGAAAAACGAATGACTGTGTTCCCCAAGGGATTCAACCCACGACCTCCGAGGTTTTTGAGCTCAACGCTCTAACCACCACACCACGGAGGCAGTCGTGTGACGTAAGTATTTATGCTATTGCGCGTAAATACTCTCTCACTCCCAATGTAAAGTTGTAGGGGTAACGACCGGGGTGTTTCCACAGAAAATACCGTTCGTCATTTGTTTACGTCTCGTGGCAACACCAGGTGGGACCACGAAAAACTTACATAATACTAGTATGTATGTCTAATATTGTATATTCAGCGTCAGATAGATAGATATTGACACTTAGGGTACTCAAATAAATAGGCGCAACCAATGAGGGTTTTCGCAAAGGAAAAATGGGCGTAGGGTCTAACTGGTATGTGACTGATGAATTTTGACATGACATTGACAGATATGACAAAATTCACCAATGACATAGCAGTTAGACCTCACGCCTACGTATTGCCATCTAGCGGACATTTCAATCGCAAACACCCTCATTCACGTGATGTTGACCGCGACGGGAACCATGGCAGCTGCAAACCAAACAATGGTTAATAAATTGCTATACATCAAAGTGCTATGCTAGATCGCATAACACGTGAAATGCCTGTTTTGAATTACCTTTAATGTACTATAATTATTTTTCTGACGTAATTGTGCTGCCCACCATTGTTTTAACTGTCGTCCATTTAAAATTAATTTTGGCTAGTAAATATATTACCTAAATCCATTTAAAACATATTTAATTTATATTTACCTAATAGCTTACAATTCTAGTATTAAATTATGTCGTGTGCGTGATAAAGTTATTGTTTTTATAATATTGTCATTATTGTTTCCAGTTTTGTATTGAGGAATGTCAGAAAGTCATAAACATAAACATTACAGAACCAAAATTGAGCTATTACTTACATACGTAGTGGTAATAGCTCAATGAGAACCAATAATATCAAGGGCTGGTCTTGGCAATGCTCGGGAATAATAAGTAGAAACAGCGTAGTTTTTACAAAACGTATTAATTAAGCTCAAAAATATGGATAACTAGCGGCCGCCCGCGACTCCGTCCGCTTGGATGTAGATTTCCAATAGCCTAAAACCTTCCTCATCAAACAGACTATCCAACACAAAAATATTTTTTCAAATCAAACAAACAAACAAACATACAAACTCTTCAGCTTTATATACATATTAGTATAGATTAATAGAATGGTTATTTGAAGTATTTCAATCAATTCTTTTTTGTTAACTATTTATGGCCGCTTTTTACGAAAATCTTGTTACGAAACAATTCTATAGCCAGTGGTAGAATCATTCCCTAACCTAGATTGACAATTCTAAAGTGTATTTCTAAGGCTTACACGATAATGGATAATTTTGATTCCCTCTTCTTTCAACATCTGGGGATCTTTAGGGAGTCCACCAAATAAAAAATCATCTATCACCTTTTGACACTGATCTTACGATTAGATTGCAGTTTTTTTGGAGTATATTTTTGACACAAAAGTTGATGTCATGCCATTTAAACGTGACAATCGCGATATCTAATCGATTCAGGATGTTTTGCCGAGAATGCATTTTTACACATGAATAATGTTGGAAAGTCTGCATGAAAATACAAGCTATAGTTCTCCCCATCCATCCATATTTAGGAAAGACCCGTCTCCCAGCAATAAAATGTTAATAAAAATATGTCACAACATATACATTATTCAGACTTCGTGTTAAAAAGCTTTAGCACTTGTGTTACAGATATAAGAATTAACGAAAGTGGTATTACAGATACACTTGAATAAATACATAAAGCAGTCATTACCAGTATCAACAGACATGTTCTTCATGCACACAAATGTTCGTCTCGTGGGGGTCGAACCCACGTACACTTGGTCTAGTAGTCAACTTCTTGACCTCTACACCAAGCGGGTTGTCTTGTTAATGGGCTGATGATGATGAATGGCAAGAGTTGTTACTGCCCAAAGCTCAAAAGTCAACTCGTTAAATCTTTTATCAGACTTATTAGTTAAATATTGTTAATTGGGGTTTGTGGGAGCCTTAAGCCTGAAAGGCACGACTTTCAACAGCTCCTTTTGGCGCTAGCGATTCGAGCTATACACCAGCTATCATGGACTATTTGATGGGAAATTGCCATCGGTATGAGTTTCTGGAATCAAAGATGGCCACGAGCGGTGGTGATTGCTCACCATCAGGTGACCTATTTGCTTGTTTACCACCATAGGATATTAAGAATATCGACTTGTTATTTTGTCATTTGTTTATACCTTGCAGCTATATTATGTTTATCAACGTCCTACGTAGCCATTAATTCACACCTTTAGTATCGAAACACATTAGGCCGAAAAAACGCTACTGAAGTTCGGCGGGATTACGCCCGCAATGTTTTTAAATGGAGTTTGGCACACTGTGCCGAAATTACGTCGCTTAATATTATTGTGTGGAAAATGAAGTACAGCCTAATTTCGATCGCGTTTTCTCCGCTTGGTGTTGCTTTACTATGTGTAAGAACGATAAGTAAGAAGTTCGGCGGCACTGCATATTGTGTCTTCATAGTGTGTCATTTCATCTCCCCTTTAAAATTATGCCATACTAGCGGCCGCCCGCGACTCCGTCCGCGTGGATTTCGATTTCCAATATCCTATGTGTTATTCTGATGTATAAGCTATATTGTGGTAAAGTATCATTCAAATCCATTCAGTAGTTTTTACGTGAAAGAGTAACAAACATCCATACATCCATACATCCACACATCCATACATCCACACATACAAACTTTCGCCTTTATAATAGTAGTAGGATTATCATGAACACATAAATTGAGCCGCGTAAATTCAGTCGCGTTTTTTCCGCTTAGTGTGCATCTAATACAAAGGTTTAGCACGCGTGAGGATGCACCGGACATTCCACGGATGCCAATGTTGGTTTAGAAACATCGTTTGTTGTGGCTCGGTAGGAATAACAACTGTTTTTCGATCGGCTATGATTCATTGAGACCGGTCGGAATGATAGAGCTCGGGTTTTTAATAAAGATGATTATGTATGTATTAAAGAAACAGAATGTGTCATTAAAACTAAAATCATTTGGTACAAAAAGATTTTTGACTAATGAATTTTGCACATCAAAATTAGAAGGGGCTTTAAATATTGCAATTCCATTCTCTATCACCTCCCATTAGCTCGGCCTTTCTCACTTGATCAATAACAATCACTTTTCACTCACTGTATCATTTTCAATCACTTTGTAGATTTTAAGTTTATGTGTACAAGCTTTCGGAAAACTCATTTCCCGCGAAACAGTTGTTTTTAGGGTTCCGTAGCCAAATGGCAAAAACGGAACCCTTATAGTTTCGTCATGTCTGTCTGTCTGTCTGTCTGTCCTGGCTCGTTCTCCGCCGTTTCAGAACCGATTGCCACGAAAATTGGTGGAGAGATGCATAGTGATAATTCAAGAATTGGTTTTTAAAATAATTGAAAAATAATTATTTTTTACCCCCCTTTCCATACATCGAAAAGTAAATTCGAAAATAAAAATCGACTTACCCCATCGTGTTGGGTATCGTTAAAAAGGTATTTTTAAATACAATAAAACTTGCCTTGAAACCATGTGGATCAAACACCCCAGTCTCGAGATATGTTAATACAAAGTTAAAATTAGAGCGTCCCCCCCCCCCCCCTTAACTTTTGAAATACTATTACAATAATTCTGAAAAAAATGTCCTGTATACCTCCAAGTAAGTACTTTCAACGAAAACTATAGCGAACTCTGTATCATACAAAGTTATTTTTATACAACTCGACCAACTTATGACGTGCAGTTGTATTACTAAATGGTGTCTTAAGCGGTCGGGCCATCTTTTAGCTACGGAACCCTTTCATAGGCGTGTCCGACACGCTCTTGGCCGGTTTTTTTTCAAATGATGATGAGTCGTATTATTTGCGTACTTTCCAAAGCAACTTTATTTAGTAGCTACAGATAATGTTGGTATACATACAGTATCGCTACTATTTTTATCGAACATATTGTCACAATTCATCTCTAAACAAATAAACTTCTACGTCAGGTAACTCGAAAAGTCCAACATTTGTTTATCGTGCAGCATAACTTATGTTTTCTATTTACATAAACAAATCTGTGTAACAACATAAGTTATTTATTTCAGTAACGATGACTGATCTTGTTTGTGAAATGTAATCGTATTTGTTTATTTCGTCACTCGAAGAACTTTAAAATATAAACATGAAGGTAGCAGTCTCGTTTCGTCGCAATAGTATGAGCATTATTGGAACGTTTCAATAAAAAACAAATCGAAATTGTATATCGGAAGTCGAAAACATTGATGTACAAAAAACCCTATAATAATGGTCGAAAATTAGTTTTTGAATGAACGGCGATTTAAATTCGCTTTTGATTTTATTTTCTTTTATTAAAAGTAGTTCGTGAATCTATTTAAACATGACAATTTGAATGGTTACCCATTGCTTCTTTTCGTATCCACTCCAAGATTTTATTTATGCTGGCCAAAAGATGAGAATGTAGGAATGGGGATAGTACTTGTGCGTTCGTGTACTACACTTCTTCACCAAATTATCCTGCGCAGATTTTTTTTTAATGTAGCCGAAAAATTCTTAGACGGATGTTAATTAGCAAATTAAAACCAGTTGAAACCGGTAGCATTAAATATATATATATATTACTCCTGATAATCATGTCAAGAGTTCTAGTCAACACGGAGTAAGTTCAAAACAGACGTGATAAAAGTTTAACCAATCCAAATAAAAACATGATATGTATTGACATAAGGTTCATTTACTTATCATAAAATTATATCTAAATTGTTTATAGTTATACAATATTGTTTAATTTCCCAATTTACTTAGTTACGCTCATTGGCAGATGAAGACTAGGGGGTGTGACTTGTTGAAAAATTAACTGAAGTGCGAAGTTTGAACCTTATCAGATTACATTCATTTAAGAATTTTGGTACATCATCTTATCTAGGCAACACTCGCAAATGTGATTATCTAGTGTTACCAGCTTCGATGTTTCATCATCAGCCTATCGCAGTCCACTGCTGGACATAGGGCTCTCCACTCATCCCAATCCTCGGCGACTCGCATCCAGCTCCTGCCAGCCATGTTGCGCAGATCGTCACTCCATCTGGCCTGAGGGCGTCCTACACTTTGATGATCTTTTCAATTAAACAATATCTTACCAATATTTGTAGTATTTCAACTTTACCAAATATGTTAAATAATTTTTAGATATCCATGCCTGTATGGAATTCTGATTATCTCTAACAACGATGAATATGAATATATTTTGGTACGGTTTTTGTGATAAAATCTGACACGTGTCTTTTATTAAACACTAGCGGCCGCCCGCGACTCCGTCCGCGTGGATTTCTTTTTTTCTAAATAAAAAGTAGCCTATGTTCTGTCTCAGGGTCTAAAGATTGTCTGTACCAAATTTCATCAAAATCGGTTGCGAGGTTTAAGCGGGAAAGCGTAACAGACAGACAGACAGACAGAGTTACTTTCGCATTTATAATATTAGTTGGGATGTATTTGATAAGAGCGGTATGATAGGTGACTTTCGATACTAGTTATAGACCTTAAACATGGAAAGTTCTGTGGTCATTCCTGGTCATCACCATGATGGCCCGTGCACTTAAATCCCAAGAAAATATTCATACATAAAAACCTTTTTTTTTTCTATTTTATTTGCTAATGGATGGGATGATAGAGAAATTTTATAGATGAATCCTAAAATCTTATGTTACTTTACGTTCCAGAACGCAGATTTCAACTTGGACAAAGATACGTAGATAAAACACCGAGAACAATAAGAAATGTCTGTTCTTGCAAACAACCTTTCAATTTCCTAACTTACGTATAACGCCAAATAGATCAGCAAACTGAAATACAATAGAATACGGATTTGCTATTGTTCAGGTTTCCATTATGCAACTGCATGTGACGTCAGAGCTAAAAGTAGGTGACGGAGACTGCACTCCGGATAATTTTAAGTCTTCGCAACGCGTTGGTCCCAAATGCACGAGCATA
This sequence comes from Nomophila noctuella, assembly GCA_958496325.1. Classification (NCBI taxonomy): domain Eukaryota; kingdom Metazoa; phylum Arthropoda; class Insecta; order Lepidoptera; family Crambidae; genus Nomophila; species Nomophila noctuella. The sequence goes on along the minus strand of OY292481.1, from coordinate 2,976,382 downwards.
ATAGAAGCCCCAGTACATGGTAAAGGCCTCCAACATTTGAAATCATGTCATCTTACCAGAGATCGGCTATGGCTTAACACGACGCTTACCGAATGCGGATTGGTTTATCACAAACGATTACAAGGATTGTGTTCGGTAAAACCAACACATTCAAGCATTCCGAAATCGGTGGTAGAGTCAATATGTAGTTTTTATAATTTTATTTTTGACGATTCATAATTGCTTTTTGACGCCTATTTGGATAAAGATTATGCTATAACATGGTAATAAGTATATATTCTTAGAAGATTACAAACGATATTTGCTAGAGCAGTATAGCTGTAAACTCAGTCCGAACTGAGTAAGATAGACCATGTTTGGTGGATGGACGCGAGAAAAAAAATAACGTCTCCTTCCCTACAAAAATCGGCATTATCCTTAACGCGTAAAAATTGAATAATTTTCTTTCGGCGGCTGGGACCTTATTCACCACGACTACCTGGCCGTTCAAATCTACGTAACGTCTTCTACCGAAACGAAACCACATACACAATTGTATGTCTACAACGTAACAGTTACCATTCTAAATTGATTATCACGAGCAACGTATGGCTATAGTTAGGGTGTTACCACACCAATCGATCGATCGTCCATCGACGTTGTCGATCGATGGTAGAATGGAATAGTCGACGTCGATCGATAATTTGTACCAGATCAATCGATCGACGGCATCGATCGATGGTAGAATGGAATAGTCGACGTCGATCGAGCTGTTTCGTCAGTCGTACCGGTGCCATCGATCAGCAATCGATCGATTGGTTAGTCGACTGGTGTCCGTCGATGGCGTCGATCAATTAAAGCTACCACACCAGTCGATCAACATCGACCGATGGCGTCGATCGACGATCGATCGATTGGTGTGGTAACACCCTTAGAGTTCTAATCACTAGAGCAAACAATGAAAGGCACGGCCGCCAGCTGACTTCGCGTCACGGATACGTCATCAACACAAGTATTTTACAATATATGTAGTGTTATTCTGAACGTGTTGCTATGAAACTTCATATAACAGTGAAGTTGGTTAACCTCTGGATCAGTCCGATTTCAGAGATTGAAGTATAAAACTTGGTTATCAAAAAGAGCAGTTATCAAGTTTCTTGTCGCTTCTTCTCGTTATATGACTGTTTTCTAAAGACGATTAAAGAATCGATCTGTATTTTGATAATTTATTGACGATTCATAAGTGCATCTTCGAAGCCTACATGAATAAAGAATATTTACTTTCTCTCTTCCTTCTTTCTTGCATCTGTATAAAACCTCTTCGGCCGTATTGGAAACCATGGTTTCGAAACCAGAACTGGACGAACTGGATGTGTTTTAAGCATCGTTCTGTTTACCGCGCCTTTACTGACATCAATAATAAAATACAGCCAGGTACCAGGTACTTAGGATATATTATAGTGCACAAGTGAGTGCGCATGCACAGGTGCACTCCCTATTCCCTTTCTCGCATAGTTCGGTGGGACAGGAATCTGACACGACCGTAGAGAAATCTGGACCAACGGCTTCACGTGCCTTTCAAAGCACGGAGAAGCTCCAGATGAGTTTTTTCGGCCACCCATCCCGTGACTGGCTTCTGCGAAAGTTGCTTAACTTTTCAATCGCAAGCCGAGCGCTCTATCCACTGCGCCATAGAGCTCCTATCTGGGACATTAATAGGCTGATACTTTGCTATCTATATTGCAAAGTATCAGTCTTTTAATTGCTGCGTGCCAATTTGTCATTTCTAATGAACTGGATCCCCAAACTAGGCCACCTGAAAGTAAGCTAGTACGACCTAAATATGACAAGTCCTAAAAAGTAGGCCGTACGTAAAAGGTATTGTTTAGCATGTATGGAGTTCTGTAACATGGATATTATGTTTAGATTGGGAACGCACATGTCTTGTCTGGCAGTATTTGCCAATGGTGGAAATGTTTATTTTACACTAGACTTGTAACAATTTATTGTCGCCGAGGATCGGGCTAATTGGAGAGCCGTAGGAGAGGCCTATGTCCAGCAGTGGACTGCGAAAGGCTGATGATGATGATGATGATTGTAACAATTTAGTTACTTAATGATGTAGAGGTTGTCTTGTCCATTTGAAGTTAATTGCCGTTTTTTCCCGATAAATTACCTGCATTCCGAATTCTGTATGAGAATCATAATAAGTTTTGATAATAATTTACGATTTATAACTGCTTATCTAAAGCCTACATAAAAAAGAATGTTTTCTTTCAAATAGTGAGCAAAAGTATCTAATATATAAAAAGTCAAGGTTGTACATAAAGATTGTGAAGTAAGATTTGAATGAAATGTTGATAATGCCAAGAATGGAATCTTATCGAGTTACGAATTAGTCTTTTATCGACCGGGATTACCTGTGTAGTCGTGTCGTCATCAGTCTTTTGTTCCAAAAACATATATTATACATACGTCGTAATATGTAATCTAATACTAATAAAACAAAGCTGAAGAGTTTGTTTGTTTGAACGCGCTAACCTGAGAAACAACTGGTTAGAATTGAAAGAATCTTGTGGTGTTGGATAGTCCATGAGACGAGGAAGGCTTTAAGCTATTGTATAGCTTATAAACGTCGTACGTATATTGTATATACGTCGTCGTAATGAGAAATGTAGGACCATACTTCGGTTACTAAGTTTACTACGTGATGAGAAGCGACCGTCGCCTTCATTACAGGGCCTGTGTGGACTTGGAGGAGGTGGCGCTGGGTCGTGCCCAGGCTAGGGAGGAGGCCCTAGCCAATTGGGCGGAGGCTCTCCGAGCCCCGAGTGCCGGCCACCGGACGATCGACGCGATTCGTCCGGTGTTGAGGGAGTGGGTGGAGCGCCGGCACGGCTGCCTCACCTACCGCCTGGTGCAGGTACTGACCGGACACGGGTGCTTCGGTCACTACCTGTACCGTGTCGCCCGTCGGGAGGAGTTGCCGCTGTGCCATCACTGCGGCGCTCCCGACGACACGGCCGAGCACACCCTCGAGGAGTGCCCGGCCTGGCGACACGAGCGTCGCGAACTAATCGCGGCGCTAGGCGGTGGTCACCTCTCGCTGCCGACCTTGGTGCAAGCCATGGTCGCCAGTCGACGAGCGTGGGAGGCGGCCGCCTCCTTCTGCGAACAAGTCATCACGCAGAAGGAGGCAAAGGAGCGCGAGCGGGAGGAGGATCCTTCTTCCGCCCCGCTCCGGCGTAGACGGCCGGGCCGGAGGAGGCGCGCCCATCTGCGTCCCCTCTAGGCCTGAGTTGGGTGGCCCGCGCGGGGGGGTAGCTCCCCAACCCGCGCATTGCACTAGGTCACCCGAGCCATGTCTGGGGACCACCTAGTTTCCCGGGTGGTCCTCCCTAGGCGCCAGCCCCGGCCTACCGCATCAGGTCGGGGCGCTCGAAGGACGGGTCGAACATAAGCCGCCCACCTGGCGGCTGGCAGCGACCCGTCCTGATGCGAGCAAAAGGGGGAACTGGAGGGGTTTAGTGGGTAGTGGGCGCTTATTTTGTGCGCCCGAGTCCCACACACGGTCGCGGGCTTAGCTAGCCCGCGGCGTCATGGTGCGTAAAAGCATGCCTGTGTGGAGCGGGTCGGAGTATGGCGGAAATCGATCAATCGGTCAACCTTTGTGTAGGAGTTGAATTAATTTGACGGGCATGATGGCAATGAAAAGCAAGGTTTTTGTTCGCTGTGAATGCCTTCTTAAGAATCCGCTTGATTAGATTTTTTAACAGTTTTTGAGTGCCACGTGTTGCTCCTAAGGAATATACATTTTTGAATGTAGTTTGCTAAATAAGTTTTGAATACAAAATTTTATACAAACTAACAGAAAGTACCTAGCGTGTTAAATTCTAGATGAATAAAGTAATGCATTACTTTGATCAGTTGCCAGAATGCATTTGTATGCTAGCAATAACCGGAATAATAAATATCAACCTGTGGCGAGCTAACAATTAAATTCTCATAATAAATAGTATTTCAAGTATTGCAGTCGATTTTTATCATCAAACTCATATTTCTAAAGTATAATAAAGTCAGAATAATAGTTACCAGGCTACGGTTAACTGATGAATACTGAATGATAACGGAACAGCATACCTACCTAGCTTTATAATTAAAAAAAGAGAGACCACCACGTGCGTTTCTCAAAATAGTTTTCTACATGACATAATGACGTTTGCAGAATATTATGCGCACCCCTCACAAATTCCGCCGACCATATTCAAATGCCGTCCTAGATTTTACGGATTCGAAAGATGATCGCGGCTTTCACCTTCGTTCACATTGCTCAGTGGTAGCACGAGGCACGAACAACCTGTTGCTAAGTAACGCACACGGCGTGCGAGCCGAGCCCCCAATGAACTTGTGTGCCGACCCGATTGTACCTCGTTATCAGCTGTCGACCTCTACCACTGCACGCGAAACCAGCAAAACGATGCCATGAAAATGGAAGGGATTGGTCGTTTGGTGCTATCGCTTCGTGATCGTGGTACGGGGGCGTCAGATGTATAACCGGTGCTATGCGGTTCTCGCCTTTATGACAACGGTCGCTGACGAATGACTGCCTGCTCCCGTCAGTGTGACAATGCTCTTTGGCGCGGCGGCACGCCAGCACGGGTCCGCGCCCACTCGACTAGTTCAAGTATTACCTGATCTGATAGTTAAGTTCCAAAGAAGTAATCCAACTGTGATCCTATTTATAATTAAATTATTTTTCTAAACTGTGACCGGTAAATTCGCTAAAATGTCTCTGGAGTTAGAAGACATCACGGGAGTGACCGGCGACGTGTTCGAAGATTTCCTGATCATATTCCGACGATGTTTGGCAAAGGTAATTGCATTCTAAATTCGGTCTAGCTAGCACAGCTGGTGCGGGTGCCACCGCGCCAGTGACTAAGTGGGCAGCGGTTGAAACGTATCGACATAATTCGTTGTTAAATAGACTTTTCAAGTATGGATATGGACACGTACGGCGATATCTGGGATTGGATTGTCAAGGTATTTATGACATTAGTGACAGCGGACAGGATGACGAAGTTTTCGCTCGTTCATCTTATCTGCTGACCTTGAGCCATCTGTACTTTCACACTTGAAGATTGTTGGAACGCTTTCAAGATATTGCAGAAATAATTAAACAGTTACGTACTCATAGCCAAGGACGTTAGAAGTTCCGTCCCGGTGTTTCCCGCGCGCTCACTGACAGCCAAGCTTCTGACCTCAGATAACTTCTTTTTTTTTACAAGTTATGTCCGCGTGGCCGTTGCGCTACCTGGTCCGTTTCGAACTAAGCGGACCACGTGGTCTTTTATGCTTGGCATAAGTTGAATTCCATCGCTAATCGCAAACATTGATATACAAAAATATCAATGTTCGCTAAACGTTTTATCTTCGTTTCGTCATAAAGTTTGGAGTATCGGACTGTCCTGCTAGGCGATTGACAGGTCGCTCTGACTGAGCCGGCGCGATCCAGAACTTTCTACACTCTTCCGTTGCTTGTCAGAACTTTGATGGACTGCTTAGCTCATCGATCGTTGTAGTCTACATAGCGTTAATGTTTGTCTACACGACAATATTTTCATCGATTTATACATATTTCTTGATAAATACATTATACGCATAATGCCAGTTACTTATTCGCATACATTTAACGGTCGCTCGTCTTAAGAGACTGTCAATATTTAAACCATTAATGAAATATATTATTATCCAGGATTTTATGTAGGATAAATTAGACATAACTCTACAATAGGCCAGAGATTGTGATAGCGATTAATCGGCATTGTATTAATCATCATATGACTTAAATGATCGAGGCCATTGCCCCCTCCCTGAGACATTAGGCCTTGATCCTGCGAAAGTTCATTATAGGCCATTCATGCAACGTACAATAAAAAAAAGAAGAAAATAAGTACGTTGACTTTAAATCTTTTTTATTTATTATACCTATAATAAAATAATTTTTATGCTTAATAATTAAAAATTTGCGAAATATAAAATGAATTTGTCGCCTTTTACTTTAAGTTAGGTAACTATAAATTGCTTTTGGAAAATTAGATGAATACAACGCTAATGAGCCGCTCTCTGAGAATTATACCCAGTTTACAAAATATACATATTTTATAAAAGAAGCAATTTATGAATAAAATGCTAAGTAGTATAAGAAATCAGTTATCACTGATCCACCGTGTCTGATCCCCTGAGGGCTCTTCATTTTAAAATATTTTCGATCTCTGTAATATGAACTAGTAACATAATAATCATCCCAGCGGTAGTCCCGGTCGCTACCGCTTCCAATTGCCTTGGAGTATAGGGTAGGGTCCGCTTTCCTGTGATTTTTATTTATTATGATATACTAGGTAGGTATTTACGTATAAAAAAAATATTGCGACAGTCAGCCACATAATTAATATATAAAAACAAAAGAGCATTTAAACTTTTTTTGACACAAATAATTATAATTATTTGTTCTCTACAATAATTATTGTAGAGATTTTTTTAGTATTGAATAATAACATATTTGTGACTTGTAATAGACTAAATGACTCATTTGCAGCTGTGTGTTTGCTGTGCGTCTTGCGAATGTGCGAACTTTGATCAACTTTCTTTATTTCTCGTCGCTTTCACATTCACTTCTAAGCTCACTTCACTGTGTCCTCGTCGTTTCTCTATGCTTAATTATATTATGTAAATAACATACTTGTTAGTTCTATGCTTATATCTTATGTAAATTATACATCGTTCATGTCATTCACGAAGGCACCTCTCTTTTTACCTAAATGCTTCAAGGGGATTGCAGAATTATGTTAGTGTTAAAGTTGTAATACTCTATTGCCCGTAAACCTCAAGATTGACCCACTTTAAAAACTAAGAAAAAACATGGGTCAGAAAATTATAATCCTGTAGTACACGTAGTACACTTTCATACATGGACAACGAAAAAATACTTTTGTGGATGGCACAACCTATAATACAATTTCCTCATAAATATTATCACAAATTATTTTTAAATTGTATTCATATCACAGAATTAATAACAGAATGATAGACAAATAGCACTTTAAATCAATGAGGTGAGAATTCGGGCTATTAGATGTTTACCAGCTCTAGATTTATGCAACTTGCTATAATTACGTGATCACATAACCGCACAGAAATGACGCTTCAGTTTATAAGTGTAAGAATTTTAACTTAATTTGGTTTATGGTATAGTCGTGCGACAATGGTGACTAATAACTTCTCATTATTGAAAGATAAGTATAGCCTTGCACTTTTAACGCTATTTGACCTCAAACTAAACACACCTTGGCCATGAAGTCTAAGTGTAGATCATGCTAAGCGGGAAAAATGCGACCGAAATTCGGCCGAAGTTCATTTTCGGTAGTCGCGCCGAACTTCGGTAGCGATTTTTCGGCCAAGTGTATTTCTATACAAAATACTAACTTGTAAAATGTAGAGACTTGGTGATTTAGCATTATAATTACAAACTTCATTGACCCACAATCCTTTATGAAATAAAGATAAGTCGTCGACCACTTTGGTGATGGTTAAAAGTAGTAGGCAATTAGACCAGGAAATCGCGGGTTCGATTCCTGCTCCGTACAAACAAATAGTGCATTTATATGAACATTTTAAACAGAAATCAACAGCTAGTGTCCTCAAAACAACGCCATTGTAAATTATTCACTCCATCCTATATAACATTACTTGCTTTATCTGGGATTTTTTACAATATTTTCCGGAAACTATGAATCATTAAATCGTGAATCATATTTTAATCTTTCAATTTATTTGCACTTTGAGCAATGATCAAAAATTTTAAAACAAAGTGATACAGATCTATATTATAGTCATATAATTATATTATGTTGCATGTTAGAGGTATATAATAATTATATAAGTGCCTTAGAAACTGCCATGCGCGAGCGAAATCAATAAGCCTATGCGAATTATCAATATAAAATAATGAATATTTAATATTATGATTTATTTATTATTATATTCTTCATCAGTTGTATATGAGTTCATTTAGTCTTCGAAAGAATCCGTTTCACTCAGGAGAATTTCTGATTATGATTTGATATCAGGAAATATTTTATAAGAATCATTAAAGTATTTGAAAGAAGTTATCGTAGTTAACCTTTTGAACGCCAGTGGTCAAACGCATCGGCGACCTTCCCACGCCAAGCCATAAATTCAGAGCAAATACCTACAAATAAAATAGGAATGCCAACGATGTTATCGATAAGTTGTCAATAACCGATTTAATCTCCGCTATTCGTCACATATTTTTGAAATAAAATATATTTTTTTGATTTCGTATTATTTAACAGCAGTTACAAAGTTCTATACAAAGTAAAAGTAGACATTAGAACTACAAACGAATAAATCAGGTAATAATAAGATACATCACTAATCTCGTTCGTGTAGGCATTCGCTGTCGGGAAGACCCGACTCTGGCGTGGTTGGCACGACCTTTGACAGCTTTCTTGCGTGCGAGGTAATGATGTGACATTTCAAGTAAACTTATAATTATTATTATAAATTATAAACAACAAGGTAAAGAAAGGGTTGTCTATTAGAGTACTAATTAATTACTTAGCTTTAGTTGATTTTCTCCGTTTTTACTTAAAGAGGCCTGTTACATCTCGATCATGAGTTTTGCGTAAAATGCCCCTTTTCACATTTTATAGTAATTTTCCAGTTGTATTTATCGTTTTTATGGAAATAGGATAATAAATTCATGCTTAGTATAACAAATTTTCACTCTGCGAGAAAAAGCTGAGTTCGGAGGGCCGGCACATATTTTGTAGTAATTTTGCAGTTGTATTTATAGTTTTTATCGAAATAAGATAATAAATTCATTATAAAATATTATGAAGTAACAATTATTCTGGTATAAATTTTGTTCAATAATATTATCGTATAGGTGAGATTCACAGCGATCTTAAAGCGATTTTCGACGTTTTTTGGTTTAGAATAATTTCTAAGTAAAATCAATGACATCTAAAAAATCAGAGGCCGCTACGAACTATTCGACTATTTAAGAGATAACATTCTATTTTTTTTAATTTCATTTGTTTAGAACAGTAGTTCAATCTAGGAGCTCAAAAGTGCCTTCATTCATCATCCTCTTCTACACTTCCTAACACACGAAGGAGTTCTTCGGTAGTCATTTGACTGCTATCCATTTTTATTCATATTACACTCCCCGTTATAAATTATAATAGGATAGGACATCACTAGCAGTCTCCCGTAGCGCTAATGACGTCACCGCTTGACGTGTCTTCCCGACTGTGGCGTACAGGTAACTGTCTATGCGCTGTTCCGTAGGGATGCGCGAGAGTGAACAGTTAACTATCGATCGATAGATATAAATAGTAATCATTTTTCAATAATTTCATAAATATTACGCATTAAGAATATTCAGATACAAATAGTTGCTATTAAAAAATAATTATCGATGTAGTAGTAAGCTGCTTTCAATAAAATATTTCATAAATTCAAAATTTAATTTACCTAACTTACCCATCACTAGCTGTCGGGTCTTGCCGACTGTGGCGTGAGGAGAACACCATTTCGGTTAGCAATATTTAGTGATAATTTTTGCTAGTGAAATGTAACTGATGGATATATCTTCGGGCCATTTTACAATACATCATTAAAGTACTTTTAAATAATAGGAAAAAGAAACACAGAAAAGTTGATTAAGTATGTTTATTTTGTGTTTTAAAAATGGCGTTTTCTCGTCGGCCATACACGACGGTGGCGTGTTGGGCACTTTTTCATTTGTCGTCCAGTGCCGACCGTGGCGTGCAAAAGGTTAACTACAATAAAAAAATACTGAAAATTACATCAAAGATATTCTAGTAACCTATTGAAACATATTTATTCAGCAAAATTGTAATTCGAAAGTTAAACTCGCAATAAAAAGCTAAAAACGATGCAAAAAGTGAAAATCTGCAAAACTTAGCTCTTGATTAAGAGTTACTTAATTAAGAGCTATGCCGGGGGCCGCCGGGATTCGAACCCGGATCTCTCACGTCAACCTAGGTGAGGGCTCTGCCGTTGAGCTACGACCCCTATGTCGGGTGTGGGTGAATCAGATCACTGTATTCGGATTCTCGCGCATCTCAGGTGCGCGGGGCGGGTATCAACAGATCGATACACACGGCACTATGTACACTTTTAAACAATTAATTAAATATATACATCAAAATATGTATTATTTTATCATACGTAGGATAATACGTAGGAGGATAACTTAATGATATACTAACTAGTGGCCGCTGGCGACTTCGTCCGCATTGATTTCATATCCCCTTTTTTCGCAATAAAAGATAGCCTATTTTCTTTCTCAGGGCCTAAAGATTGTCTATGAAAATTTCATCAAAATCGGTTGAAAGGTTTTTGCGGGAAAGCGTTACGCTTTCCCGCTGACAGACAGGCAGACTATACTTTCGCATTTATTATTTATGTAGGGATAAAAAGTAAAGTAACAATGCTGATTGCGCGAACTCGATAAGTTCGCTGAGACAAAATGTCTGTATAAGTCGGTACATTTAGAATAAATAAATAAAATTATTAAAGAGCAATTTTTATAAATTCAAAACAAAGAAAAATTCATCTCATTTTAGGTGGCTAGGCGGGAATCGACCTCAGAGCCTCTTGCCATCCGGTAGACCTGACGAACTTCTCCTTGTCAAGAGAAAGTTTTCACGATATGAGGTCCTTCCCGATATCCGTCAACGGATATAATATTCACAGAATACCTATCTACCTAAAGAGGAACTCTGAACATTACCGTACGAAGCCCTAACGGATTTTAGTCTAAAAAGTAGTTCACCAATCGGACTATGAACCATGGGTTGTTATCGTGTTCCTGTGAAGTCAAGGCGACGAGTACGCTAGATGACCTAGATCTGCGTAATCATTCGCCAGTGGAGTGTCGGGTATGATCGATGAGTGGGTTTGGTCCGTGGTATAGTTGCTAGAGTACCTTCTTGGTCTTATACTTTTATTTTTCTTCTACATAATGTGTGTTAGGTAAGCCTGGCAGGCTCCATAATTTTGAACATATTATGAAACTTGAAAAGTGTGTAAAAATATTTTTCGTAGACAAAAGGAACCAAGACCAATTTTTTAAGTAAAGAATCTATACTCAAAATCCTTTTTACGATTGTACATAAAAAACATAACAAGAAGCTTTCATGACATAAAATATGATCTACCTATGTGAGATTCGAATTTTCTATCCGGACACATTAGATCAGCACAGGTAGATTCAGTATCAATCTCTTTTTTTCCACAATATGAGCTTAATTAAAATCACCATATTCTTAGAATAAGGAAGATATTTTGCACTTATTCTCATATGAACATTTATGCATTCATGTCCTGTTTAGTTAGCCAGCAGTCAAAACTGTTGCCGGAATTATTCACCAAATAATTTCCGTGTACTACCCGCCTAGAATAGTAGTAGGTACCCCATTTCTTCCCGTGGGTGTCGTGAGAAGCGACTGAGGGAATATCCGGGGATGGGCAGCAGGGTTCCTGTTTTATTGTTTAGTATACTGCGGTCATTGATCTGCCTACCCAGGGTGGTGACTCGGAACATAATCTGGAAGAGTTCTAGACCCAACTGTGGACTAAGCTGTAAAACAACGATGGAACAAACGTAAACGTAAAAAAATATTTTGGGATGTGCGATGACTTACTTTTAAGTTTTAAAATATATGTACAATCCAACTGTATAATGTTTAACATTTACCATCCAATTTACACCAATTTATACATTTTAACATACTACTAATGAAGAGTTAAACACAATTTCGGAATATACTTTTAGCACGTGTAATTTTTGTCTGTACAGACAATTTCTACGTAAGATTGTCTTATTTTTTATATAAATATACAAAGATACACACATACTTGACGTAGAGCTGACAATATTTTTTGCAATAATTTACTTAATGACTCAAAATCTTTGTTGCAAATTTTGTAAGAAAACTCAAATAGGGTCAAATTAACTTAACCATAGTAATTACGGCAAAACCAGACAAATCATACTTCCACTAGAATTGTCTGCTCGATTTAGGCCACAAACGTAAGAATACACGTTTAAAAAGGACGATGCAAGGCAAACCCGTCTGTATGTGTCAAGCAATAGAGCATAAATTGTCAAACGTTGTAATTGACATTATCGCGAAGTGTGACGCGGCGCTTGCGCACATTGTTGCGTCATCCTGTTCGCGGTATTTGAAAGTAGGTTCAAGATGTCAACGGATTAGACTTGACTGCCCCTCCGGTTAATTTGGCAGTATTTGGCAATGATTTTACTTTTGAAGAACTTCTGTGATTAAATATATTTTTTTAAGTGCTTTTGACGGAGGAAGTTCAATTTAAGCATCCAATTTATGAGTTATGACATATGAGTAACGTTTTTTATTTTAATATTTTTTTTTAAATAAAAACTCAAAATATTATTTATTCAATTGGGCTTCGTATCAGCACTTATAGCTCATATTAATAAATCGCTCTCAACTCTGAGATCGACCGTGAGAGCGCACTTGATATGTCATTCTCAATAAAACAGCATCTCCAGTTTGCATTCAAAATCGATCTCAGAGCTGAGAGCGATTTATTAATAAGAGCCTATGAATCGTAAAAAAATGTATAACAATAATGACTCTACCACCAAATGTTAAGTAAAAGTATGTACATCCTTTCTCTAGCAGTCAGTGTGTTACTCCAGGGTTTTTAATTATTCATTTATCTTCTTTTTTATTCAACATGCACTGCTACTCACAGTAATGTGAATAAAGATGACAATTCAATTAATTTAATGTTTACTCCATGACGGATAGTTTTCTAAGTCACGTTTCCTGAAGCGTTCCGTCCGCCATTACATATCGTTTATATAAGGTGTAACAAAATATACTGCAAATATTTTAAGGGCGAATTGTTTAGTGGAAATGTAATAAATTTGTCGAGTAAATTTTTTTTTGTTAATACGCTAGTTTCCGAGAAAATCAACAAAATAAATTGAGTGAATAATTGGGAAAAGTACAAATTTTGTCATATGCAAGACAGCTCGTCGTGTCTTATTAGTGTAATACAATTACTACACTTGTCCTGCCCCAAAAGCAAAGTGGTGGAGAGGGGGAAAGCTTACAGGACGAAAAGAGCAAATTGGCCAATGCAGAAAATGCAAAATTTGGTAGGCATTAATTTTGACTTTTTAATATCTGATATTGATTGCCACTAAAGAATTCACCCTTAAAATATTTGCAGTATATTTTGTTACACCCTATATAGTAAATCATAGATAACTATGTGGAATTTACCTGCCAGCCAGACAGACTGAACTGATATCAGATAGGAATGTCAACGAGTTTCTATTGGTACCTATGGATAAGTAACTAACTTGAGTGCGATTCCAATAATCACACTAAACGCTTGAATTTCTGATCGGATTTTGATGTTTGGTATACCCTACCCTGACTGGGTATGGGCTGACTTAGGTTATTAAGAAACTTTTTATCACGATTATATGCTCTTAAGGGATATACAGGATTCGTGATACCGTGGGATAAGCCATGGGTAAAAACTAGTATCTACATAAATGTACAAAGATAAAATCTACGGAAAAAACTCTACCTGCGGATAAAACAACTATGTGAAAAAGCAATTTAAGAGCAAAGTAGCCGCAGTTAAAACCACATATATCAAATGTAAATGGTATTAAATCTCAATTATCTCAGTACAATGTCATCGGCATTTATGTTGTTTTACCAGAAAGCAAACGATTTGTTTTGTTTATCATTCAAGTGGAAAGTACAGACCACCACGCAACCCGGTAATTGCACCAAGGTCTTTAGATCATATACATGCACTATAACCTTAGTTCTCATATATAACTATAGATAGATAAGTTGTCAAACAACACGTGTCATTTCGCTTTTACGTACCTACTATAGTACGTAAATAAATACACGCGTAGAGTTAGCAGAACATTGAAGAATCCAAATATAGTCATCTAAATAAGAATCAGTAAAGGAACACATTATTATGTCGCGTAATTTTGTATAGAAAATGCATTGCCGGCCGCCGAACTTCGTTCTTCGGTATTTCCACACAAAACACTACTGGTCGACTCTACACTAAAGAAAATTTACACGGTTTCCGAATACAAACCAATGTTTTAAAAAGTATAAAAGATGTCATTAAGCTTTTGACACACGTGAAGCAAACATTGGAGAATTTAAAGTTAATGAACGAAAAATGTGATCTCAAAACCTAATATGAAAAGTCATACATAGTATGTATATATTTTTTGTGGTAGTCATGCAAGTCATGCTAAGTCGAAGTAATATTATTCAGAAAGTCATGCTTACATTGTCCATTTTCAGAAAATACTACTTAAACAAAACGACCAATTTACAAAAATTGAATTGAATTGAAATTGAAATTGTTTATTTCAGAAACAGTTAGTTACATAGTTTCCGTATTATCTTTAGGTACATAAATTATTAAAAAAACAAGATAAATTTAAAAAATCAAGATCTACTAATAGAACCTATAGGTAGTTAGGATTAGACCGCACGTGTACGGACGACCAGTGCGCGAGGATGAAAAAAAAACAACATATTTAGCATAGCATAAACATATTTCCTTTTCAAAACAGCTAATAAATCTGACAAATAAATACTCACTTCAATAACTAAAAGATCCAAAGTATATCTTGGCATCTTATTCATCTAAATCAATCTTAATGAAATAGTTTTACGTAATCGTAACATTGATTTACTTGCTCACAAATATGAGGAAGGATTGTGTAACAGTACGTAGTCCTACCTGAATTTGTGATTGCAATATATTCAATCATCATCATCATCATTATCAATCAGCCCGTTGCAGTCTACTGCCGGACGCAGGCCTCCCCCAGATGGAGATTTATGCTCATAGTCACCACTCGGGCAGGCAAGTTCGTGACCGCAGTATGTTGGACGATAAAACACAGGGAACGCTTCTGCCAATCCCCCTATGTACCTTAGTCGCTTCTTACGAAACCCACACGAGAAATGGATGCTTTGTGTTGTATTTTTTTATTCCATTTTTTCCCAACTGAGCCTACCTAAGGCTCAGTTAAGGAGGGTATGGGGTTTTTAAAGGCAGGCAACGCATCTGCGACCCTTGAGCGGTTGTTGATGTCGATTGGCAGCGATCATCACTTACCTTCAGGAGAAGTTCTTGTTAGTTTGCTTACCTATCAAATTAAAAAAGGTTGGATTGTATTAGGTGCCAGCCATTATCCAATATTCATGAGGCAACTTACAATCTTTCCATTAAACCCGTCATGTTTCATTCAACAAGATCGGACCAATTGATTAAAATAAACTTACTATGAAACATGTGCTGCCAACAATTACATAAAACAAAAGATACATCACGGTTGTTACAATTACCTGATCCGGGGCCAGCGGCGCTACTGTCTATGTAAAACTGTCAAATCAAATGTCATTTCCATATGATGGCGCTTAGTTCCAATTTTCGCCACCGACACAGATAAGTTTGTGGCACAATACTATGAGAGCAAGCTAATCTAGTCCGAGGCGATGGAAACCAGACTATTTTAGAGCCGTTCACGTGGTGACAGAGTTGTGTAATAGATATTATTAGAAGTATTTTGTTCCGCATATTTTCTTGCTAATTAGTTATTCATTCTTTGGCCAGAGAGTAGAATTACAAGTATTGGAGTTTTAGCATACTGATACTATGCTGGCATCCATTGTTGAAATTATGATGTTGGAATAATCTTATTATGGGTAGTCATTAATCACGGGTTAATCACCACGCTTAACAAATGCGAATGGTGATTGATTACAAACCTATGTGTTCTTTGCTAAGAAATGCGCGATTTTGGGCTTATAGAGAATAAGCAAAAGCCACAATAATTGCATTTTTTTTTACTGTAAATATGGATTAAAAGTGTGTCATGTTAATAAAATTCTTCTTTATAACTAAGTTTCTACATATTCATGAAAGGTCTGAATAAGATTAACTTTTCCTTGTAAATATACTGGTTATATAAGTAAACACCACAAAACTACAGAAAAAAAATTATTGTAAATTAGAATTGTTGGTTATAAAATCCTTCATATAACTAAGTTTCTACACATTAATGGAAAGACTAAATAATATAACTTTTCCTTGTTAATA
Organism: Nomophila noctuella; assembly: GCA_958496325.1. NCBI lineage: Eukaryota > Metazoa > Arthropoda > Insecta > Lepidoptera > Crambidae > Nomophila > Nomophila noctuella. The sequence continues at coordinate 2,960,143 of OY292481.1, read as the reverse complement.
AAACTTATCATAGAGCATGACGACATAATTTTATTACTGTCTATGTTTGATGAATTGCACTTGTTTACACGTGCCAATGAAATATCTTGGTATTCGCGCATTACATAGTAAATTACATCACGATGTTTGTGTAACCAATGAAATTTTAATCTTCCGTTGTTACTCTTTACGTGGTTTTATGACGAAATCGTGAAAACTTAAAATGAATGTCATAAAAAAAATTGAAATTGTGAGTTCCCGTTCAACTTATGGGTAACTAGCGGCCGCCCGCGACTCCGTCCGCGTGGATTTCTTTTTTTCGAAATAAAAAGTAGCCTATGTTCTGTCTCAGGGTCTAAAGATTGTCTGTACCAAATTTCATCAAAATCGGTTGCGAGGTTTAAGCGGGAAAGCGTAACAGACAGACAGAGTTACTTTCGCATTTATAATATTAGTTGCGACTACGTAAGGAAATATCACAATAAAAAAATATTTATTAATTGAATTCCAGTACGTCCTTAAATATATCTACCGTGATACTCAAACATTTTACATCCTCGTTTACAACTATAGAAAAAGAAAGTGACACAAATACATGTCTATTAGTAGGCTATGAAGCCGTTTTATTTCCGTTTGTTAGTCTACGCTATGGATGACAATCCAATAGACCGTGTTTATGCGTGCTCACTGCAACTTTAAATGCAGTTTGAAATGACGCTCGATATTCTACTTCGACTGTGCACAATTGCATTTAACGTCTTTGACATACTTATATGAATTACGCATAATAACAAATTTTTCAAGGATTGTGAAACCAGAACTTAGATTCGTTAATAAGCAGTATTTTTTAACTATTAATGTCCCAGTGCAGGACAAAGGCCTCTATCATTTGAAATCATGTTTTCTTTACAAAGGTGTGTTCTGGTCCAGATGGTCTGGTGGTTTTAGTACCGGGCCGTGGTCTCGAGGTCCTGGGTTCGATTCTTGGGTCAACCCGCATTTGTCGTGGTGATTAAGCCAAAACCCATCTTTGTAACTTCAATAATGTATCCTTCAAATTGTGTTTAAATTGTTATGTGAGTCGTACAATTGGGAATTTTCCAATTGGGTCAATTATTGTTAGGTTAGTGGGCCTGGTGCGAGAGGTCCGTAGGTTCTAGAGGTTTCTATTGATATACAGGAAGCTTTCGATGTATGTTTGCGACTAATAAGGTACCCATGTCGCCTTACTTATGTTCTTTTTATCTTGGAGTATTGATCCAACCCGGCTTCACCTAGAAGTAATCAGCGTTGCTTGGCATTATTAAATTATAAAAAAAAGTTTTCTCACCACAATTTGATTTAAAGTAAACATTATCAGAATAATATCATTTACTGAGAGTACAATCTGCTTTAGTTATTTGTTTGCTCTTACCTTATAGTATAATAATTATACCTTACCTAACCTTACCTTATATATAATTTAACTAAATTATAAATAACCTCAATTCGTGAAGTTGTATAACCAAAAATGTTAACTAAGCAATCATTAGACTAAAATATGAATGTGCTGACATTGACCGCATTACCTAAAAACCTTCGCGGACAAAGCGTGGTTCGTAAGGTTAAATTGAACTGTCGGGCCTCGCCTATCTGTCGCTTATCAGAACACTTGATGGACTTTGTATTGATGTAATAACGGAATTATGTATAGTTCCTGCTTTAGATAGTTCTTGATTGATGTAATAACCAGACTGGTCAATGCAGGATTGTAGTCGTTGCGTACCCTGTTCTCCGAGGCAATGGCCGGGGATTCAACCGGGAGAAACGCTAGACTGATGATATTTCTTAATGTTCTTCAACCCATGATGTAGAAATATCTTTTGAATGACGTGTTCCATGTATTTTAATATGGGTAGTGCATAGTGGTCAAGCAAGCCGCTTGGCTGGCGAAGTATGTATCTTACAAAAGATCACAGTAAAGGAATACTTCATACCTATTGAGAAGTCTGTAGGGTTTTAAAGGCAGGCATTGAAACTGCGTAATGTACTTAGAGTTTTGTATGTCCATGGGCGGCGGCAATTTTCACTTTCTACCAGGTGACGATCTTAGTCTTTTGCCTGGATCTTACAAGGATACTGAATTCACTATTGTAATTTAACGTTGGTTGATCGCAAATGTAGCAATACAATAACTGTTCAATTAATCATGGTATATAGTTACTTAACCTACGTAATATTCGTAGAACGACTAATTCATTTGCAATCAGAATTACATAAATAAACAGTATTGGTCACTGTGTTAATGATATGGGGGTTTTCCTCGTACGGGCCAATACGTATGACTGAGGAAAATGGGTCTAAAACAATATTTAAATTTCATCCGATAAAACCCTATCGCATTGTGGTTCAAGCGTCATATTTTAGGTAACGGTTCTGTTTTAAATGAATGGAAGTCAATATCGTATTTTTTTATGAACGATGCTACTTTATTTTCTGTATAATACAACTATCGGCCGCCCGCGACTTCATCCGCGTGGTTTTCCGTTTCCGCAGCACTATCAACACAAGTTTTTCTTTCAAATCGAACCAGTAGTTCCTGAAATAAGCAAACAAACAAACAAACTCTTCAGCTTTATTATACTATTAGTATAGGTAGCGACTCGCCCGGCATCTCACGAAAATTATCATGATCTTTCTCTCTTGTTTACATACCATGTTCATTAGGGGAAAACTTTTTAATGTGGAGAACTATAAAGATATCTTTGTTATGTCTCATGAAATGAAATTGCTTTAAACCTTAATAAACAAGATAAATTGATCGTCTCCATTCGTTGAAACTGTCATTGTGCATATGAGGAATTATAGTCGTATATTTGATGCGTCAAATGGGGAAATACAATAAAATGTACTATTATAAGTATATGATACAACGTGATTGTTGTGTAAGCGTAGGACATTATTTTAGGTGTTTTTAGATTTAGCACATTACTCTACCTACGCATATGTAGGCGACCTATTTACAATAGAGTTGTTATTTTTATTCTGCTATGCTATTTTATTCAGTTCTTTTTAGTTTTAATTTAACATTGAAACCATAGATTTAAAAACATAGATTTTCCCCCGCCGTTCCTCAAAATTGGCACTTTAATAAGAGCGAGAGTTGCTTCTTATTTTGTTGCCAATTTCGAAGTAGGCAAGGGCGAATCTAGCGATTGAAATCTATGATTGAAACAACTTTAATCGTCATGGATGAACGATTTGATTATCACACTCGTCACAATAGAGTTCCGGATGACAGTTAACGATCAGATCAGACTTTGCCCTACCCGGAATTAAAACCCAAGGTTCTGGGTTCATGCCCGATATTTAAGTCACTAAACTAAGAATTGTTATCTACTCTGATAATAGATAACCTTATGCTTATACATAATGCTGTCGAGTTATTATATAAAAAGTGAATTGATGTAAACTCTCATGATTTTAATGATAGAGTTGTTGGTAGAGTCATCATTTTCTAATTTTCTGACGATTAAAAAGTGCTTCTATTTTACTCGCGACTTATATTACAAATGCGAAAATAACTCTGTCTGTTACGTTTTCCTGCTTAAACCACTGAACCCATTTTGATGATTTAGCACAGACCATCTTTAGACCCTGAGAAAGAACATAGTTTTATTGCAATAAAAAAGGATCTGTAACCCTCGCGGACGCAGTGGCGGGCTTTCGCTAGTTAATATTTTTTTTAATTTGAGTTTTAAGTGAGTTTACTTTGACTTTGAGAATTTTATTATCAGAAAACCGATTATAACCAGAGATCGCGGGTTTGATTCTCGCCCAGTAACAAACCTGTGTGTGTGTTGGAAAATGTCTGTTTGTATTGGTTCAGGTGTTTCATATTGAAGTTTGTTTGTATATGATTAACACGTGACACCAATGTGATTCGCATGCATATTCAAGTTAATCTGGCAGATCAATGTATGTAATAAACGTTGTTGTCAGATATTTATTAATAAAAATAATAGATAACTATCATTATCTGCTCCATCACTTTGGAAAGCTCCACCAATATTGACCAGTATTTTGATGTCGGTACGACAATGAGTGATCAGATATTCCCTCTTGTACAAGAATCAAATCATATCATTATAACTTACTAGCGGCCGCCTGCGACTCCGTCCGCGTGGATTTCGATTTCCAATATCCTTTGTGTTATTCTGATGTATAAGCTATATTGTGGTAAAGTTTCATTCAAATCCATTCAGTAGTTTTTACGTGAAAGAGTAACAAACATCCATACATACAAACTTTCACCTGTAGTTTCTGCAGTCCAGAGCTGGACGTTGGCCTCTCCGAGATGGGGGTTATGCCTTAGTCACCACACTGGGCAGGCGGGTTGATGGTCACATAATAGGTAACGATTAAACAAGCAGAAAGTCCCTTAGTCGCTTCTTACGACACACATGAGAAAAAATGGGGTAGCAGTGTTGCCAACCACAGTATAGAGCTAAACTGTAGATATGCCAGAAAAAAAACTGTAGAAAACTTAAATTATTCCTTGAAAAGCTGTAAATCAGACAGTTTTTTTCTTTTTATTATTAGTTTATTGTTTTTTTTGTCATTTTAGTTATAGTATAAAGTAGGATATACTTTTAAAACGTGAAATTTTAGATTTTTCAAATAATTTTACTCTTTATTTTTATTTGACTTTAGATGAAAAACTGTAGATTTGATGAAAAGCCTAAGCTAAAAACTGAGAGGATGTCCGAAAAACTGTAGATTCTCAGTTAAAACTGATGCGTTGGCTACCCTGTGGGGTAGCAGTCTGGACCGGCATTACCTACATGCACTGTGAATTAACTGAAAATAAATTAAATCTTTAAGTCGGAGTTTTACAGGTAGTCAACTTCGATCACCAAATTTTTGAGCAACTTTTACTTTAGCACCTACCCAAGTCCACTTTGAGCAATTTTTTATATGATACCTGATGGTAAGTGATCACCTCTGCCCATGGACATCAACAACCGTACTAGGAACGCAGATTCGTTGCCTGCCTTTAAAAACCCTGTACCCTACCCAACTGAGCTCTGGCAACCTTACTCACCAAACATAGCACAATAGTTACGTAGTGCTACTTAACTGTAGTTTTCTGTAAGGCGGAGGTACTTCTCCAAACGAGCCGCTCATTCGAGTGAAAGTTCCACAAAGCTCTACCTCTCTTCTCTTCTTCATATCATCGGCTGAGCAAAAATATCAAATAGGCCTTACAAAAATATAAATAGGCGCGCAAAGTCGACTAATATAGGTGCTCAAGTATCTGGGTGCTTGAAGTGGATCACCTCGAGTTCTTTGATAGAGTTCAACGTTTTTGTGCTATATAGACGTAACTGTGCCAAGGTCTGGGATCGGACAAGCCACAGTTACAATTGCTTAACACCCGAACAAGGTGAACAATCTGACCTTAGAGATTGTCGTGCATCTAGAGGATGCATAGATTAACTCAACTAGTAACTTTCCGATTTAGTGACACTGATTTGAGTGACGTAAATTGCCGGCGAATCTCGATGGCGCTGTGGTTAGCAAGCTTGGTCTGCGATTGCTAAGTAATGCAGCTTTCGCAGAGGTCAAACATTGGATGGGTGACCGAAAATATTGCCTCGAGCTCCGCCGTGTTTCGGAAGGCACGTTAAGCCGTTGGTCCTGCGCCTTATCTTTCTACGATCGTGTCAGACTGCTGTCCCATAGAACTATGAAAGTGAGGGAATAGGGAGTGCACCTGTGCTTGCGCACTCATTGTGCACTATACTATGTCCTGCGTACCTGGTTGATCGTAAGATCCGCCATGGCCGAAGTCGGCCGGCCACTAAAAACCTTCTGCCAAAGGTAGCTCCGTGGGACTCCGAGATTCATGAACAACCACGCCATATACCTTCATCTGTTTATTTGCTAACAAACAGTACAAAGCAACAACTATTAGTCATGAGATGGGTGTTTCCAAGGTAAATTCGCGTTCAAGAATTTGCATATTTTTTTTTATTAAACATACTCATTTTGTTTTTGCCCTTCAGGCTCATTGTGACATTTCTTATTACATTTATAACACCTGATATGTCTTACAGTATGAAGCAATAAAGTATTGTGTATCGAGTATTTCTGTCGCGATGCAACTCCGGTCGCATGTAAGGTACACAAGTCTGCAGTTCAAAGTGCATTCGCCTATCGACTTTCAAAACACGTGTCGCGTCTCGCACGTGTTCAGCAATGTCGAAGTAACGTAAAGTATCAGCCTATTAATGTCGCACTGCAGGGCAAAGGCCTCTTCAATCATGGAATCGTAACAAATGGGTTTGGCTTCACCACGTTTGACAAATACGGATTGGTGATCACAGTCCCGTCAAAATTTTCCCCCGAAAAATCACAAAAAATTAACACGCCTGTGTTCAAAAAAGGGGAAACAATTATTTACAGACGCGGGAGTTGAACCCAGGTCCTCGAGTCCTCGGCCCGGCACTTGCCACCACTACCACTATTATTCAAGCTATCCACTTGAAATTATTGCTATAAAGAAGGCAAAGAAACCTGATTGTACAAAATTCTTCTTTATAATCTGTAGAAAAAAATCAACGCCAAGAGTTCGTTCTGTCAACGCTCTGTTGTCATCTGTTGTCTTGTCATACACCATCGCTTTAGACGTTTTACATGACATTTTTGAACTAAAATACGTTGTAAATTTTTGAACAATTTTCCAAAAATCCAGCAATGCTTAGAGCAGCACAGTTCATGTTGAAATTTCTCGTTTACGCGGGTCTTATTAATAGAAGTACGACGAGTTGGAAATTGTATGTCGCACTCATAGCCTTGAATTGGGATTTCCATAACAACATACTATGCCATTTTAAGGATGCGGCGGTAATTTACTATTACATTAACTTATATGTAGATTCATGAATCTAGAAAATAGCCAAAGTAGATTTATTATACTGAACTAAGTGTCTTAAACTACATAGACACTGCAAGTGGCTCTACCGCTTTTTTTTTCACAAATACACCATCGTTCTGCCTTAATTTGACTCTAATGTATCGGGGAAGGCCTCGCTACTTTTATGCCTGCAAATATTTTCTTCACACATAGGTTAAATGACTACTACTGGTATTGTTGTAGACAAAAATAGCGGATGGATTTGTAGCATTTTCTAGTTGAAGTTCTTCTCATTATCAAAATTTGAGACTACCCTTGTTGGTGAAGCAATCTCCACTCTTCTCGGGACTCTACGAGGACCATTACCTCCCTATATGCCTTGACCTTAAGCCTTTCCTATATTTCTTGAATGAAATTTCTTCTCGGTCTTCCTCTTTTACCTTCCACTCTCCCTTCTAATAGTCTTCACTAGTTTGTCATGGTGTAAAAGGTACTCCAGCATTTTTGAAGTTGTTCTAACGTTACCAATATTTAATACTTTTTAAAAAGCATTATTCGTTCTTTTAAAGTTACCTACGCTCACCACTATAAACGCCAGTCCATCTGAAAGTGTTGGTAGGATTCCCATACGCTCATACATTTGAATACCTACCCTATCGTATCGTATCGTCCCTGTATATTTCCACCGAGCATCGCACAAGTGATTGCGATGGAAAACTACGCAGAGCGATACTAAAGTAGCACTTGGTGTCATCTTACGGATGTAGGACAATCTACTTTAAACCCTTGAAAGGCTAGATACATAATATGTAGGTATTTGAGAATCCCTTCGTTTACAAGATATCTATGGCAGACTGACGATTTTCATCTCATCATCTTCATCACCGAGCTCTTATCACTGACGGGCCGGTGGGCTAGTGGTCAGAGACAACTACAAAACCAAGGGTCGCGGGTTCCCGTTGTAGGCAAATGTTTGTGTGATTAAAGTAGAGAAGATAATGTGTGTGTAAACCGAAATCCACGCGGACGGAGTCGCGGGCTCTAGTTATATCATAAAATATATTAATTAGCGTAAATTAAAAACACCGGTGGGAGTACCCTTTGTATTGACGCGTGCCATCGTTTCAACCATTGACGTAGTGACAGACTTGTATTACCATAACACACACGCGTCGTTTCACATTAAAGTTGATTAGAATGCCATTGTTTCCACCATACGAGTGTGACGTACACTGGCGTCAAAAAACCTTATGTATATTCAACTGTTTAAGTGTTCGCTGCACACTTTAGGTAAATATACATACGTACATTATTTGATGTCTCAGCTCTAGTAGATTCGCCTTAGTACCAGGCCGTAATCTTGAGGGTTCGATTCCTGGGTCGGGCAAAATTTGTGTAGATTTTTCCGAACACAGCGTGGGTTTGGGATCACCAACCCGCATTTGGCAAGCGTGGTGATTAAGCCAAAACCCATCTTTGTAGACATGATTTCAAATGTAGAGGTATCTGTCCTGCAGTGGGACATTAATAGGCTGATACTTTTCGAACACAGCCCGGTTTTGTGATCACCAATCCGCATTCGGCAAGCCAAAAGCCATCTTTGTAACGATAATATGATTTCCAATGGGGCTGCTATGTAGGGCGATGGGAGACGAATCAAAGTTGAGTTTAACGCGCAACGTGTCTTTAATTACTGTGTCCATTGGTAAACATGTAGGCTAATATGCAAAATAGGGAGGGCCTTTGCCATCAGAAATTGATAGGCTGACACTTTATTATAACTATTTGGTGCAGACAGAACAGTTTGCGAGTAACACAATATGGGCGTCAAAGATTAAGAAGAAGAAGGTTCGGTTGAGGAGCGAGGATGACAACCAGAGGGAGCCACTGTATGAGGAGGAGACGCCTGGAGCCGTGTTTGATGACCACGCCGGCTCTGTGTAATACCGTGGATATGGTTTAAACTATAAATTATAACTAGCTATACTGTTTGACGGGCCTTTTGGTCTAGTGTAGGGTTTATCAAAGTGGGGTAGGTAGGTACGCCATTTGAGGGCAGGGGGGGGGTACGGGACAAGATTTAAGTAATGTAATGGTGGCTTAATATGGATAATGCTTAAGACCGAGAATGTACTGTAACCTCTAGTTTGAGTATCAAGCAACAAGATTCATAATTAGAAATATCCGTAAATGAAACTTTTCTAGCTGATAATATTTACATTTAGGGGCGGAGGGGGGTAAATTAATTAGTTACGGATACGCTGTCTGCTTGGGTGTTGCCGTAAGTTTGAGTAACCCCGTAGTGGTCAGGGACCCCGCCAACAAAACCAAGGGTCGCGCACTCCAAGCACACTTGACAATGTGTTTTTATTCAGTTGAGCTAGTTTTATTCCAGGTTTGCGAAATGTTAACGATCAAATATTCTCAACAAGTATGTCCCTTCCCTTAATTTCAGTACCTCGACAACGACGAATATTTTAGTATTTTTTCGTGTATTCTAATCTCAACGTCCAAAGCCACAAATTAAACCCTCCCCTTAATTTCCAGTACCTCGACATCAATGAAAGTATATTATATTTTTCGTGGAGGTACTTCCCGAGACGAGCGGTCCATTCGAGAGGAAGTTCCACAATACTCTACCTCTCTTAAAACTTTTTTTCGTGGTTTCTAATCTCAACGTACAAAGCCACAAATTAACCCTCCCCTTATTTTCCAGTACCTCGACATCGGGGAGGACATGAATGTTCCCGACGACTTCACGCAGAGCGAGCTGCAGACGGGCAAGTGGTGGCGCCACCTGCTGGCGGGCGGCATCGCCGGCGCCGTCAGCCGGACCTGCACGGCGCCCTTGGACAGGCTCAAAGTGTTCCTACAGGTAACTATTTGTAGCTTTATTCATCATCATCGTCATCCTAGCGCTTCTCCCGGTTGCATAATCGGCCATTGCCTCGGAGCCCAGGGTACGCTACGACTATGATACAATTTAGCTACTGGCGTCTGACCTACGTAACCCTTTCAAGGGAAACCAGACAATTTTGATCATAGTCAGTACCAACAGTACGGAATCAAAATTTCGCCAAAACTCAACGAATATTATGTATTCATCCAGACCTACATGGACCTACTTGATTGAGATTACGAACTTATATGTCTAAACATAATTTGGTTCGTTGACACCAGTACAGTGCATTAAACTCATGACATCTCATAACCTTTTAGCTCTCCTCGCTTACTAAACCTTTTCATCACAACATAATCAGTCTTTCGAATTCCACTGTTGGACATAGGCCTCTTCCAGGCTCTCCACTCCGCCCGATCCTCGGCGACTCATTTGTTTGTTGTAATTTTATAATGATTGACAAAAATCTCTCTCATTTCCAGGTAAACCCAACCAGAGAGAACATGAGCAAATGTTTAGCAAAAATGCTAAGCGAAGGAGGCATCAGCGGCATGTGGCGGGGGAACGGCATCAACGTGATCAAGATCGCGCCCGAATCAGCGTTGAAGTTCGCCGCGTACGAGCAAGTCAAGCGGCTGATCAAAGGAGAGAGGAAGAACCAGCCCCTCGAGATCCACGAGCGGTTCATAGCAGGCGCCACGGCCGGAGCCGTCAGCCAGACCGTCATATACCCCCTCGAAGTCCTCAAGACGCGCCTGGCTCTAAGAAAGACCGGGCAGTACAGCGGGATAATGGACGCGGCGCGGAAGATCTACGTCCGCGAGGGTCTGAAGTGCTTCTACAAGGGTTACATTCCAAACATTCTGGGGATCGTGCCGTACGCGGGCATCGACCTGGCGGTGTACGAGACGCTGAAGAAGAAGTACATCAACAAGTACCAGGCGCACAACGACAAGCCGGGGATCCTGCTGCTGCTGGCCTGCGGGAGCGCGTCCTGCACGCTGGGCCAGGTCTGCTCGTACCCGCTGGCGCTGGTGCGGACGAGGCTGCAAGCGCAAGGTTAATATCAAACTTCTTCTTTCTAAAACTTAAGAGCTATGCTACTATTTGTGTAGCTTAGCTGCCCACATTAATGTCTTTCCCGCTAATGTCATACTTATTATATTAACTAGTTTTTTACCTGCGGCTTTGCCCTTTTTGTCAGTGAAGACTGATGGGGATTAACGCCTGATACTGAAATTTGCACAAGAGCCTAAATCTTAAAAATGGTTGCCCAGAACAGAAGAACAGGCGCATATTATTGTAGTTACCTACTTATTATACTTCGACAGAGGTCAGAGGCCCAAGGCACATGGGACTTAAACCTCTGGTTTGGTAATCGTAGGGGATTTAGTGGGTAGTGGGCGCAGTTTTTCTCATGACGGCCGCAGGCTACGCTGGCCTGCGGTGTCATGGTGCGTCAATGCATTCCCTATCGCAAAAAAAAAAAAAAGGAGCACATGTTCCTTGTGCCCAGAGCGAAAGAGGGGTCTCATCGGGTCAGCTATTTCAATCTTAATGGGTTGCCCGTCAGCTATAATGTTAACTTCCACCGTCCACAGAGAAAGCGGCGAAGGTGTCGGAGGGCACGATGCGCGGCGTGTTCAAGGACATCGTGCAGCGCGAGGGCGTGCGCGGCCTGTACCGCGGCATCACGCCCAACTTCATCAAGGTCATCCCGGCCGTCTCCATCTCCTACGTGGTGTACGAGTACGCCAGCCGCTCGCTCGGCGTCAACATGACGTGATGCGCCACGCGACCGCACGTGACACCGCGTGACTTCACGCGAAATCACGCGACTTCACGCGACATCACGCGACACCCGCGAGGCGCGCTCGATCGCGCCACATCACATTCTATCTTAAGCATGTTAGCGAATTTTGCATTTTAATTGTACATAGCTCTCGTGTTAAGTCTTTTAATTATTTATTCGTGAATTTATTCCAATGCATTATTACGAGACGCTCCTCATGGTCAGATTCGAATGTTTGCAATGAAATCAATGTTATTTATTTACAATGAAGCCGTGTCGTATTGGTTATGTAACGGTTGTTTTAAATTAATAATTGAGAATGTTGAGATGGTCAGACTTTTGTGACAAGATAAGTGCATGGCATCTGTGATTGAAATAAACTATGTATTTTTTTTTACTTTTGTTATGTTTTTATTTGAGTTTTTTTCCTTTTATGCTTCTTATGGTTTCTGCTATTCTATGTTCGTTATTAGTGCAGGCAATGAAGCATTTTAGGTCCGAATTTTTTTACTGTGAACCGATTTGCATGAAATTTTGGAATTAGTTTCATTGCACCCTTCTATTCAAAAGTGAAAATGATTTGAACGCCGCAACTACCCCTGGAGTGGTTGCCACCCCATCTCGGGGGTGAGAATTCTTTTTTTAAGATAACCTCGGATATCGATAGGAGGACTAATTTTAAGCAAAAAATCATCTATAAAGTTTTTCGATAAATCTAATACTTTTCAAGTTATTGGCAATTGAATATTCGCAATTTTGTCACGTTTTTCATCGGTTTTTTGCAAATATCTCCAAAAATATAACTTTTATCGATAATTTTATGAGGAACAAAATTGTGGCAGGTAAAAAACTAAACAATTTTGTTTATTATAACGTATTCTAAGTGCAATATTAAGTTAGATATTAAAGATCAAAGCCGTTTTTTATTTTATCTGCATTTTAATCGATGTGGTCAATGTCATCTAGCGGCGAGCAGATGCATTTTATGCATTCTTATAATTAAGAGTTTTGTAGTGCTTGAAATAAGTTTTCAAATGAGTACAATTAAAAGTCTTTTGCACGTAAAATAAGTAAGCTGTATTACAAATAAGAGGAGAATCCAATATTTTTTCTTTTAAAACAATGGGTTTCATAAGTGCCATTTCCACCAGAATTGAAATTATTCGTATCCCGCCAAGAATTAACTTTATTATAAAGTGTTTGATAAATTGTATCAGTTTGGCTGCTTTAGGACACATATTTTTCAAAATAGACAGGATTAAAATAAAAATATAAAATCTCATATTTTAACAAATCCCACCTTCTTTTCATAATATCTCAAAAATTACGATAGATGCGTATAAAAGTGTAGGGATAAAAAAATTAGGTAATTTTCTGACAAAAAATTTAGTAATTTTGTTATTTCTGTTAAACAAAAACTGACGGAGATATGTTTGTTTAAAGAGCGCGTGGCAGCGGCAATCACAGCCTCTCTTAAGCCCTTTAACCCTTCACCGTTTTCGAAAAACGTTTTTGATTATATATTGCAATAAAGGATGTTGTAGTTCTTCTAATTACCTTTTTAATGCTGTTTTAGAAATTGTGATAGCATGAATAGCTTGGAAATGGCACTTGTGAAACCCATTGATTTACAAGAAAAAGCATTCGATGATCCTCTTATTTGTAATACAGCTTACTTATTTTACGTGCAAAAGACTTTTAATTGTAGTCATTTGAAAGCTTATTTCAAGCACTACAAAACTCTTAATTATAAGAATCCATAAAATGCATCTGCTCGCCGCTAGATGACATTGACCAAATCGATTAAATTGCAGACAAAATAAAAAACGGCTACGATCTTTAATATATATCTTAATATTGCACATAGAAAACTATAGAATAAACAAAATTATTTAATTTTTTACCTGCTACAATTTTGTTCCTTATAAAATTTTCGATAAAACTTATATTTTTGGAGATATTTGCAAAAAACCGATGAAAAACGTGACAAAATTGCGAATTTTTAATTGCCAATTACTTGAAAATTATTAGATTTATCGAAAAACTTTATAGATGATTTTTTGCTCAAAATTAGTAATCCAATCGATATCCGAGGTTATCTTAAAAAAAAATACTCACCCCCGAGATGGGGTGGCAACCACTCCAGGGGTAGTTGCGGCGTTCAAATCATTTTCACTTTTGAATTTAAGGGTACAATGAAACTAATTCCAAAATTTCATGCAAATCGGTTCACAGTAAAAAAATTCGGAGGTTGGACCATATTTTTCGCTTCAATGACTGCGCTATATAGGATTGCTAGAAATCCCTGTTGGGTTATAGAAATGGGTTTTCAGCTCAAGGTATCACAACTTGAGTTGCTTAGCTCTCGCCTAATTGAAGTAGCTCACACATTGATACAGCACTTTTTCTTAACGTTTGTATACCTAATATATATTTATGGGTAACTATAACATTCTGTGGTAATTTTACTGTAAAGTCTAAACATGTGAATGCTATGATGGATTTTAACAGTGCTCTGGCTTACAACAAACTGAGGAGAATAAAATCTCAATAGTGCAACAGCACATAAAAAATTACCAAATTTCATAATAATTATAATTATTAACCCCGAATAAGTAATTTGAGAGATGAAGCCACGATTTGCAAATACATTAAGAATCAGTGTTGTATTGAGGTTAATTTTAGTGCTTCATTGAAACTGAACGAAAATATTGCGAGTACAACATGTTATGGATGGAACGAAGGAAATAGATGCAAAGCCTTATTAGGACTTAATTTAGACAGGTTCTAATTCGTCTCTGTGTTTATGGCATTGAGACTGAATAATGATTGTTGAAAGTTATCCTACCGAAGTATTGTAGTTTATTTTATTTTGGGTTATGAGTGTACTGGAAAATGTAGAGTCCTTTTATGAATGGAAAAACGCAAAAGACAAGATCTGACTACTTGTGCAAGCAACATATAACTATTAAATAAGTTCAAACAAGCTTTTATTAGGATTATAAATAAAAATGTATGGTCAACTATAAAGTAATATGGTTCTGTATTGTCGCTTTTACCAAATATTTTGTTTGTTGAACATTAAAAAGCGTTCTCTTGTAGCAAAATGTATGTTTTTTCAGATTAGAACTGAATATGGAAATAAATAGGTTTATTCCATTTTCTTTTTTTTATTATTAGTTGCGTTCATATTAGATTCACAACTTGTGTCTTACATCCAAACCTCACAACATGTCCATTGAGAGTTAAAGAGATGATCAATTCGTTAATTTTAATCTTTTATGTCCAAGTTATTTACAAGCTCGAACATTATAACGTAGATATATAGTATAATCAATTTTTAAAATTTGACTATATCTAGGTTCTATGTAAAATTGTTAGATAGGTAGGCTTTTGGAATTTCTTGCCTTTATTGATGTTTCTAGTTTTAGATAGTTTTCAAATTTCTCTCTTAGCGACTAGTCATGTTCTCAAATGCCGTAAGCTATTCCCACATGGTCGTGCATAATTATTAGAATAGGTGTATGTATATTTTCGAAGCTTTTAATGTACTCCAGAAGGGTCTTAATGACAAATCATGGCGAGGGATAGAAGTTCCGTACGCCATAAGTAGCATTCACCACTTATTAGAAAATCCCTTAGAATGGACTAGGCCATGAAAATCTATACTGATAAACATAGGTCGAGTAGTAGGGGTTTAAGGGTTAAGTCGCGCCCGACCTACCCTTGTAGTTCGATGTTTACAAAGACAGAGGGCGCCGTAGAAATCTCGCTCAGGGCGTTGGTAGAGTTGAAACCGGCACTGAGTCGGGGCTAATATTTGTCCTAGGTCGGACAAAACTTACCTAAGTCCGTTGTTCGAAAACAGCTGTGGTTGTGATCACTCAGATCACATATCCGCATTTGGCAAGCGTGGTAATTAAATTAACATCAACCTTTTTAGGGCTAGGGCTAGCAAGTTATATGATAGGACCTTGCCCTGTAGTGGGATTTCATGGGATACCTTACGATGCTAACAAGCAGGCAGTTTCCCTAGTAAGGTAGCTAGGTAAGTCAGATTAAGTGGTGAGTATGATATGTCTGCGAGGCTGTGATATAACGCGGAAGACATCCGCATCTCAATGGCTACTGGACACCGCCCCTTGTTTGTAGACCACTATTGCCAATAAGTTCATTAGTTACAATCGACAATATGCTTCTTACATTTGCCAGGTGTATGTCTCCGAGGCAATGGCCGAGTTAGCGACCAGCAGCGTGCTGTCGTTGAATAGATATTTGTAGGCTTTTATTCAAAAATAGTATCTCGTAGATGTACCCACCCAGATCAAATGGTCCAAAACTTCTGCGATGCGATGTGTTGTTGGCTTTGGCCCCACGCATGCTTAAAAGGACCGAGTCTCTATGGACTAGAGATCTCTAAAGAAAACTTCATCATTCCTAACTGCCATAGCCTCGAAGCCCAGGCAGCGATGATCGAGAATTAACCGGCCTGGTTATTACAATGTATTTTAAATTATTAATACCAAATGGCAAGTTCTTTACAAACACGGGGCGAAACTACAAGGATCGTTTTGCATTAGATGTATAGCGTGTATTCAATTATATTCTGCATATTATGCTGTTTAAATGTGTACTGTAGTTCCCCGTATTAGATAGATAGGAGAACAAATTTGTGTCGTCATGCTTTTAGATAGTTCTGCTAGGCTTTAAGTGTGTTTAATGAATCTTAAAGTACTTACTATATACTTATGATAAAGTGTATAACCATTATGTATTACTTAAGTAAAGGTTTTTGAAAGCTCATTCAAACCACATTCAATGCATTTAATATAACGAATAAGTATTGAAAATCTTCTGTATCACTCAGGGTGAGTGCAAATTCGGTGATATACCGGATGAATGTTAGTTGAAACCCCTGTTAAATTTATCCAGTCCGATGATCTCTCTGGTGGATTATTTAAAAAATCCAGTAACTCATCAGACTGGTGGAAAATTTGTGATCCATACTTTTGTGAACCAAAGAAAATGTTGGAAAATATGCTTGATCTACTTTTCAAACTTTGTCATTCACCATACCGAATTTGTACTATCAAAAGAGAGAGCCGTAAGATTATTCGAATCAAATACCTACAGTTTCCATTTATATATTTGCTCAATCCAAAAATAATATCTTACTATCCTTCACTTTCCTTCTTATACTATAGAATTACTTCTACAACCGGCGCAATCTGGTTTATTTCGGCTGTTTCCTCGTGATCCTACTATAGTCCTTGTGTAGGAGCATCAATAATGGAACAGTATTCATCATTGAATTGAGAGCAGTACCAGGATAGCATAGCATGAGGGAGAGAAATCCTAATCAGACAAATATTAAGAAAAAAATGCCTTTGATTAACCCACCACTTGCCTTGCCCCAAGCTTTGGATACTTTTATACACATCCATGACTCGAATTCAAAAGTAGATGGTCATCACACAAACATTTGCCCCTAGCGGGATTCGAACCCGTAACCGCCACAAGGGGTGTCCCAGTAATACATGCGATTAGTGTTGATTATTTATTGATATGTGGTAATAATATAAAAATTTATGATGAAGACTACTCTATTTTCCAATACATGAGACAGAAAGGTTTTTAAAGTTCATAAATAAATCCTTCTATTCCCTAAGTTCCTTCAAGTATTCTACTCCGAATTTCATTATTTAACTAAATATTCCTATCCACTATTCTCCTAGTTATCTGTAAACTTTATGTAGGTATCTCGTTATTGGAATTGTAGCATTTAATCGGCTAAGAAGATGATTTATCCTAGTCCATTAGGATCCACTACTTATTCAGATATAAGAAATTTATTTATCATGATATGGTGATTAAGCCAAAACCCATATTTGTAACGAAAACATGATTCCAAATGATGGGAGGACTGACGGACGGAATGAAGACATTAATAGGCTGATACTTTGTATTTATCATGACACGAAAGTTAGCAAATAATAAACGTAACCCCATTAAAATAGCACAGGGCCGGCTTAAGAATATCGCTTGCAGCGCCCTCTGCTTGAAGTCTCTAAATAAAATATGGATAAAGGATGTAGGAACTGCATTTGGCATTAAAGAATGCATTTGTAATTTAAACATTACTACTTTACAAATCAAAGACTTTGACGCACTATGTCGTTTGTTTCCAACGTGGCGGTCCCCAATTTGTATAATTATGTTAGCTCAATTATTAACAATTCATCTTCATTACGAAAAATTACCAACCAGACCACCTACTCATTTCTTAGCCGATTCTACATACTCGTTATTATATTTAGCAAGTCGCTAGCAAACATCAAATTCATTATATTGTTAAAAATAAAGTAACAAAATATACCCCTAATTTGACTAGAACATAGTGCAATATTTACTCCCAAAATGTACACGTAATAATTAATTTAAGCGTTTATTCTATTCATAAGACAACTTTTTGGGTCATCACTGGAGTAGATATGAACACAGCGTACAAGATTTTGCTTCCAAAACAGCCTTGTTTTATACAACAACATTAAATTGTAATATTAGTATTTTAGTACTTACACGTTTTAGGTTTTAAGTGCTTAGTTTCTTAGATTCAACGCCATAGCAGAAGCAATAGTAATCATTTTAGAATTAAGTAATAAAACAAGTGAAGCCAGGGTCGTAGTTGGAAGGACAAACATTGAAATGATAACTTTTTTATGTTATTGACAAAACGATTAAATATTTATAAATAATAGTATTTAATGTACGTTAACAGAGACAAAAATACCGGTAAATAGAAAAGCACCTAAGTTATTGAATATAGTCTCCCTCGGTTTAAGTGTGAGTTTATGCTCAATTCTAATTATGCACTTGAAAAATTACAGCTACCTACTAATTTTATTAAAGAATTATAGTATAAATACTGAATTTTTGGCCTTTCTCATGCTGTAGACTAATGTATAACTGTAGTTAAAATGTTGACCCAAGCAGTGCCGAAACTAGGGCGGTGCCAACGGTGCCCAGGCACAGGGCGCAGACCCTGGAGGGGCGCAGAAATGACCAGACTGGTAGATACTAGGGGCGCAGTTCGCACCGGGCGCATAAAAGGCTAGTTACGGCACTGGACCCAAGGCAGCGGATTTTTTCCTAGCACTTACTACGGCCCTGGCTTACATAAAAATAGGTATCAAAGTGTCTTTGTCGTTGCCAGCAATAATAAAAACAGATCAAATTCAATATACAATACCTTTATATATTTTTAATGTTCAAGATAGGATAGTTAACTATATGTTGATATTTAAAATTCATTCGCTTAGATTGATTCGTATTGAATTTATATTGTGCCGTTTATATATACAGGATGGAATTTAGAAGGGCAGGTTCATTAAACAATTTTAAACCTCCATCCTAATATTTAATAAACCTGCCTGAAATAACATTTCTACATGTGGCTTTTTGCGTTATGTTTCCCAAAATAAATTGAGAAAATGTCAACTTCTTTCCTTCATATAAATGCTGGGAATATTATTCATTTTGCAACGGCCTAATAAAATTGATCACCAGTAAAAAAACACAATTTATTTTTAACATTCGACTAAGGCAAGGGCATATAAATGATTGCAGTAAAATATCGTATAAGCAAATTGTTTGATTCTCAGATTAATCAGAGGTATGATACGCTTCTTCTCTCATACAAAAATATTGAAGTAGGTGTTTAATAAATAAAAGTCATTCCACTTAATAAAACAGTTCCGATGCCTTACAATATTTATCTAATGGTTATTGTTCATATTGTATTAAGCTTCTACGCTATTATAACAGTGTGTATTTTGTTGAAATTTCAATAATATATCGAACATTTGTCTGTTGATACTCAAGTAATAAATACATTAAAAATTATTTGTAGCTTCGTTTTATTTTTCTGACCCTAGTCGTATGAAATAAGTCATGCAGACAATTTGTACATGGCCTGTAATAAGAAATTCGCATTGGCAATTATATTTAAGCTCAAAATAGCATTAACAAAAGGTATATTTTCGCTTTAGCATCTAATATAAATTAACTAGCCCAGTCGCATTTGCGTTTTGATTAAACACGTTTGGAAACAATCAATGTAAAGTAAGGAAACATCAAACAATTGGTTAAGGGGATAAATAAACAAAACACATCGAATCCGAATTGTTTTATTGATTCATATATAAATTTGCCTCAGATCAAGCTTGAACTGTAACAATTTTGTGATAAAATCACTGGATGAAAAATAATCTATAACTAACGTGTGAAGAGGCAAAGTTTGGATGAGACAACCGAACGCGAGCAGACGGTGGTGAACACGGACAAACATACTGACAACATACTATATGAAACATGTATAGATGAATTAGTGCGCATAATACGTTTGCGTCTAGACGTACAATCGTACACCGTAGCCGCTATACTTGCGGTCCAACATTGTTGCTAGCTAATCGGGAAAGGTTATTATTTTAAGGTTATTAAGGTAACTGAAAACTAAGCTTACGGGTCAAAATCAGAGAGGTGAGCATTTTAGGTTTTGAAATATCTGTAAAATTAAGTTTCCTTTTAAAGAAAACTAACTTATGGAGTCTCTTGTATTACTTATCATGAAACTTTTTTGTAAATAGGCACGCACAAAAATACTTATTTTCGGAATTATAACCGTTAATGAGAATAAAGCCAGAGTCGTGAGTCATTTCGGGAACACTTTATAATATTTTTTATAATAAATATTAACCAACATATCTAATAATGTTCTTCAATAATTTGGAATTCATTCCTTGCTGTATATGAAAACTTTGTTAAATTGCTATTATTTTTACTAAAAACAATTGTTTTTACACTATTCCACATCAAATGTCATAATGGCGTAATTTTTACTACGGTACTTTTAGTTATTATAAATATTCTAGCATTTTATTGTAAATTAATCAAATAAATACCAAGTTTTGATGTCATTTTATCTTATGTATGCAGAATTTAACGCTTTCAGTGATAATTAAATGACTTCTTGGCTTTTATGTGATGTTCCCGGAAATGATGGGAGTGTTCCCAAAATGACAGCCACAATGACGCTAACGTTTTCTAACACCACATAATACTTGATTTCAGTTGTTTATTAAAATAAAAGACATTTAAAGTAAGTAAGTATCCATCTCTTTTTGTAGGATGCACTACCCAACAAGGTTCCGCTCTTAAAAGTGTTGAATAAGATACTCGAATACCAGTCTCAGAGAACTTCGTTTTCCATCTCATTTTCAGACCAAGGAGGACTGTCAACTAAAATATTTGCCAGCATCTTTTTCTTCTGTCTATACTTTTGCGATTTTTTTCTTCACGCCTTTCTCTGTTTTCTCTTCTCTCTTTCAGGCATATTATTAACAGTCTTTACTTTATTTTCAGCTTTCTTTCTTTGGTAATATTCCCTATCTTTCAGTCTTTTCATCTTTTTTTGTTCAGGAGTCATTTTATCTTAAAACCTGTGCTTTCTTGCATTAACCTTTTCACGGTGTTATTGTAAGCTAAACTATCCTGCTTCGATTGTTTTTTCTACTACTTTTTTTCTTTAGTTTTTTTATTCTCCATGATGCGCGGATACTTAAAACCAAATTATTACATGGTTGAGCTTTTTTGAAGTAGTGCAGTATAATTTTGTTCATGGAATATCATTTCGGGAACGATTCCATCCGAGAACGTTCCCGAAGTGACCGTTCCCAAAATGATTTTTCGTTAATTATTTTGAGGTTACGCATAATACAGCCATGTTTAATATTGGTTTTTGAGGTTATGAACAAGTGAGTTGAAATATATATGAGAATTTTGTAAAAAGTATGCATTTACTTGAAAAACAAATCACTGAATGGCGTTCCCGTAGTGACATGGTATTAAAGTACGCTTCACACATATCAAATTAAACTCTACGTATCACCAAAACCACTTATTGTTTTTCGTAAACACAAAACGCGGCCGCTTACTTTGACCTACGAACTTTACACTGATGCTTCTTAACACAATCTAGTATGCCTTGCTTATATTACATCGTAGTTTACACGACGCGTTTACGAAATGATAAGATGAACGACAGACTGCATTTGAATTGATGAAATCTAAAGAAAATAATTTAATTTTGTTTTATTCGCAGGATACATTTTTAATCTAAGGTTTTTAATGATTACACGAAAACTTGAAATTTATATTTCGTTCTTTGTATATATTTTTTAAGAGTCTAAACTATGGAATATGGTATAAAGACGCGTTCTCGGAATGATTTTTTAGACATATTTTTATTAATTTTCTGGTAATAAGTTAAGTAGAAAATGAAAAATGTTAAGTGCCATGTAAACACGCTTAGCAACTTTATTTTCATATAAATATTGTAGCAATTTTTAAACATTTTTTTAAGAAATTTTTTGTCGGAAGCGTAATGCTCACCTCTCTGATTTTAACCCTTACAACCATTTGTGATCTACATCCGGCCTAGCGACATTGCAAGTATAGTATAATTATATCTACCGACATAACGTGCCTGAATTACCTAGGGTGCTGACAGAAAGATACAGGTCATTTACCTATAACGGTAAGCACTAATATACAAGACTATATACTAAATGTATGGGCCTTGACACAAATCTCGTGTGATGGAAAGCCTCCATCTTAAAGTAGGCACCCTTGGCGTGACAACTGAAGAAATCTTCGTAATAAACCACGAAGGTCGACGTTTAACACATATCGATAGCTTAAAGATCAGACGTCACAAGTATCATAGTGTTATTAGCACTATACACATGGATAAATAGTTTCAACATAACACCCTGGTTAAAAACCAGTTTAGTTCTAAACAAAGACTAAGTTAGGTTCCGTTGTATCTGTTGGCATAAGCCACCATTTTAAGCCATTAAATCTCACGCCCAGTACGAAATTGTTACGATGCCAAAATATAACTTTCACTCATCATCATCCGAGCGTCTCTTCCGGTTGCATCCTCGGCCATTGCCTCGGAGCTCAGGGTATGCTGCGACGATGATCATGAATTGACCAGCCTGATTATTAAAATGGAGCTACTGTCATGATATCATCATAGCTTTGACTACTAAATGAAATTCAAGTTGACTTCATTGGAAACATGTTACAGCTAAGTGTTTTCTTGAGCTGTATTCTGATAAACAGTTTTCGAACAGGAGTGAGAAATAATACTGCCTTGATACAAACAATCACAGCGCCATAATACATGAAAGTATATAACAATAACAAACAACCCATTTCATATTACAATGCAAACAAAATTACTAATACACTATTACAAAAACACCAATCAACGTATATTCAAACAGTTCTGAAGAATGTTAAATCGGAAATGGAAAAATGATGATTCAATATTCAAATTCATTATTTTAATTTTTCTACAAATTTGATAGTACTGCTAGTATTTTTCTACCAACTTTGTAGATAACCAGAAAAAAAAACAAATTTCACTGAAAGACTAGGCCATAATCAGTACACCTTAATTCTGTATGTTTTAGTCCCTTGCATGGGGTGCAGTATAAAAGAATAATGGTTGCCTGTGAGGCACACTCCGATGCGTCAGGTACAAAATATTGCTTGGTTCTTTGAATACACGTAATATTTCAGATTTCAACACGAAAACACGGGTGGCTAAATACTTTTTAACCACAAAATACATTTTAACTATTACTAATGAAAATGACTTATGAAATTGCAATCAAGTGTTTTGTAATGCTTAGAAGATATGGGAAAGTTCATTGTATAATTAAATTCATGAATTTTTAATTATTTTGTCAAAAAAAATCGTATAAGAAGAGTGTATATTCACGTGTCAGATTAAAGTAAATAAGAATATTACATTGATGACATCAAACTGTATAACAATAATATTAAAGAATCAAACTCGTTTATGAGAAAAATAAAATCAATTTTGATAATTTAGAACAATACATTAACTTTATATGATCGCTAATTTGTAAAATTGGTTTATAAATACATTTTGTGTAAGTCCATTGTATGACTAACAGCTAGTAAACGTCTATAAACTATTTCCGTGTGGTTCTGTGTAAATATAAAGGTGACAATATCGCTAGCCTGTTGGTGTCTCGCACATCACATGAATTAAATGAAACGATAAACCTAGTGAAATGATTACTTACAGTCACTGTCAATAAATATCCCTTGGATTCAACTTGTTTTAAGCGATTAAATTAAAAGTTATCCTACCTTTTTTTAAAGTTTCTACAGACCTTGTTTTTGACGGAGTAGTTTGCTCAGAGGACTCCAAAGCATTCTCCTTACGCAGTTTTCGTTGCTTTTTATAAAATGCAAGATTGTAAATTGCACTTAAATCTTTTGATGCACTTTTACACTTCGACATTATTACCTGTATTTGTGTAAATTTACGGTAAGTTACAGCAAATTTAATAATTTAGAACAATACATTCATGTTGGATTTGTTAATCACACTGAGAACTTTCGACTATTTTTCTATTAAAATGTTTATGAAGGATAATAATTAGGTGGTTGGAAAATAAAGACCGCCGACCATTTTGTTTTTTGGCGGTAGCTGTCAATTGACTGATAATGACCAGATTGTTGAGGCAACATATTCACAATATAAATTATAATATGCGATCAAAAACTATGTAAAAGGCATTATTTTATAACCGCTACCTATTTCAGCTGATTTATGTATACGCCTAGTGTTTATTTACCGTATATTAGGAAATAGATACACTAGAATAAAATGGGTTGTGGGTCTATTTTTTGATCTCATAGACTCGTAATATAATACTTTAAAAAAATGATACTAATTAATTGAGTTGCTGAAAATAATTAGACGTAATCTTAGAACAATCTTAAACCGTGTGAAACATCTAATAACGATAATATTTTTAAGTAATCCAGCGTCATAATAAGAACACCGGACAAAAAAATTATATTTGATATTTGGACCAATCAATTTTGTCTTTGAGATTAAAAAATAGACCTTTGGTAATACGCCGACTTTTGAGTGAACCTGCATGAACTTTAAGTGATTTAAAAAAGAATAAAAAAGTTAAAATAAAGTACGTAAGTATCTAATGAAAAGAGATGTTTAAATCTAACAATATGTGATACCCTTTTTGTGCTAACTACCAAACCTTCCTAAGTATGATTATTTTTTCTATTTTGTGTATTGTCTTGTTTGCTTGTAAAACCAAAGTTGATTTTGCGAAAGAAACTTATCACGGAATCAGATAAATGTATGTGATGTTGTGAGACATTTATTATTTATAATCAGCTGGTTCTCTTGAACATTAGCCTCCATTTATATATAAAAAAAAGTAATCTGTCGCACAGAATAAACACACAAAAGTCGGCGCACCACACATCAATAATACTTCTATAACTACGTTATGCTTCAAAATAGGCAGCTTAAGGAATCATAATCCTATAAATGTCCATCACAAACTGTTCTATGCGACTGTCCCCTGCCTGCGTCCCACTTGTCATGGCGAAATGCGATCCGATATAAAAATACTATTTAATATCAACTTTTGGAATTATTCAACTTTGCCCACTAACACCCTAGTGGGGAAAAATACACCTACTTATAGTGCAATGGAATATGCCCCACTAAATTGGTTCAGTGGAGCATATTCCACCGCAAATTTTGAAGCAGTGGAACTGCCCCACTTGTTTGGTGCCTTGGTGGGGCAAAGTGGAATAATTAAACGTTAGGTCAGTAGTTTTTACTTCCAAGTCTTTCATATTTGTTAATTTATCACATTCAAAATATAACCTTATTTCTCTTTAATAGTCTAGTATAGCGATGAGTTAGTGAATTTCTATCCAAGGTTCATGATTAACTGTCAGAAACCTACAAGGTTATAAACTTGACCTCTTCATTTCATTAGGAATAGATGGGTAAGAAGTTCATTCTAAGTCATTTATACATTGAGGTCGTTCTTGAAAGAGTATTTTGCAACTCTTATCAGAGTCAAATTAATAATGCAATGCTTGTTTTAACTCAGCCCTCTTAGCTATAAACTTTGAGAGCGCATGGACTTTGTTTTCGTGTGCCTGACTCACTAAACGCTCGTGGTTGCACATTAAGTGTAAAAATACATTATGCTGAAATTACGCAGCAGAAGTTCGACGACAATACATTTTCTTTAAAATATTGCGCGAAAAAATACATAATCATTAACACGACAGAACGTAAATTCCGCATACCCGGAACAATCGAGATTACGTACACAAAAACAATGTTCCTATGCCCGCCTAACAATTGTCATGGCTAATTGGACTTTAAGTTCAGAAACACACAAACTGAAAAATCGCGACCGAATTTCGCCAAGGTATGCCATCAATCATTTTTAACATTTCCGGCATAGTCATGGGGAGTTTCAGTTGCGTTTTTTCGGCATAATATGATTCTACACTGAGATTAAACAAACCTAGGCGAGGAGACAGCCGCACGTTCATTACATCTAAGCTAACGTGTACCATTTGACTATTTGCGTATCTTCGCCGCGTTGTCGGCGTTCTCCTTGAGGATCTTCGACTTCAGATGGTCCTTGTATTTGAGGATGCCGCCCTCCCATTTTGTGACTGTGCCGTTCTCGCAGATCCAGATTTCTTCGGCGACCTGGAACGTTGAAAGGTTATTTGAAGAGAACGTACGTACAGATATAGAAGGAAGGAAAACCAACATCAAGAGAAAGCTTCCCCGTGGGATTCAAAACCACGGCCTCCGAGGTTCTTGAGCACAACGATCTAACCTCTACACCACGTAGGCAGTCACAATACGAACGTTTCGCAATACGATGTTTTGAAAAAAAAAAAATCTGAAATAAATAAACATTAGAAATATACTTGCGGATTTACATATCGTGTCATATAGCTCTCCCACTGAACTGGTCAGGATGGCGGAAGGAAATTATTCACAAAAAAATGGCGGGATTCGAACCCGCGACCTTTAGTTTTGTAGCCAGGGCCCTGACCACTAGTCCAACGTGCCTGTCTTTTTTTTATAACATAGGGCAGCAAACGAGCAGACGTATTGCCTGATGGTAAGCAATCAATGCCGCCCATGGACACTCGAAACACCAGAGGAGTCACAAATGCGTTGCCGGCCTTTTAGAATCCCTTCTAAAAGGCCGGATAAGAGCGTACTCCCGTACGCTCTTATAATCTCTCTGTATAAGAAACTCATCCTAACCTGGTTAATCAGCCTAAAGTCGTGACTGACGAGCACCATCCCGCCGTCGAAGTCGTTGATCGCGTCGGCGAGAGCGTCGATCGTCTCCATGTCGAGATGGTTGGTCGGCTCGTCCATCAGCAGAAGGTGCGGCGTCTGCCACGCCAACCACGCGAACACGACGCGGCACCGCTGACCGTCTGATAGCTGACGCATAGGGCACACCTGGGGATAGAGAAATGAGTAGAAAGAAAGAAAGAAAGAAAGAAAATACATTTATTGGCAAAACCAAACACTCACAACTACACAAAAATTAAAATAAGAAAAACAGTTCATACATATAAAAAAAAAACAAATCAATTAGCAAGAATCAAGATACATATTGCTGATCTGTGTACGAATGAGACAACACAGGACACAGATCTGTGTATTTGTGTTTGTGTGTGTGTGCATGGTATGCCAATCAGGTCCGTACCTCAGCATGAGTGTAAATATCTCACCAAATCACAGATTGATTTTAAAATGCAGCTTATTAGTTTCTTAATTGAAATAGGCATCAGAGAAGGACTTATGAATCCTAGCATGACGTATGTGATAGCCATCATCTCACTCAACCATCTAAAAGGGTATAAACTGGCACATGCCACACAATGCTACCACACCAGGGACATGTAAGCATGACTGTGATATGCTATGATTTTTTTAAGGTCGTGTCAGATTGCAGTCCTACTGAACTATGAGAGTGAGGGAATAGGTGGGAGGTTGTTATTCCTATTAAAATTATGAATGCGAAAGTAACTCTGTCTGTCTGTTATGCTTTCCCGCTTAAACCTCTCCATCGATTCTAATGAATTTTGACATAGACAAATTTAAGACCCTGAGAAAGAACATAAGCTAAGTTTTATTGCGAAAACAAGGGATCTGAAATCCACACAACGAAGTCGCTAGCGGCCGTTAGTATTATAAATGCAAAAGTAACTCTGTCTGTCTGTTATGCTTTCCCGCTTATACCTCTCAACCAATTTTGATGAAATTAACGCAGACAATCTTTATACCCTGAGAAAGAACATAAGCTACCTTTTATTGCGAAAAAAAGGGATCTGAAATCCATACCTGCTGCCTGCCAGTGAGCCCGTACCGCCCGATGATCTTGCGCATCTCCTCCCTCTCCCGGACCTCGGGGAACTCCTTCATCATGTACTCCAGCGGCGACAAGTCCAGGTCCAGGAGCTCGTGCAGGTGCTGGTGGTAGCGCCCGATGCGCAGGTGAGAGTTCTTCCGGATCATACCGGTTGACGGCACCAGCTGAATGGGAGGAGACAAATCAATGAGGGGGTTTGCGATTGAAAAATCCACTAGATGGCAATACGTAGGCGAGAGGTCTAACTGGTATGTCATTGGTGAATTTTGACATATCTGTCAATAACATGTCAAAATTGACAAATCACATACCAGTTAGACCTTACGCCTACCTACTGCCATCTAAAGATTTTTCATTTGCGAAACCCCCTATTCAATCCTAACGGTCCAAAGTAAGCTGTCATCGGTAAATTCGATGGTTATTTGATATGGTCTCGAGTCTCCAGACCCTAGAGAAAAATAGATTTCGAGAAAAATATTTCGTTGAGCAAAACCTGCAAAACCACGGACTTGGCGCATATTTATTTTTTTAAAGAAGCATAATTGGTCTGGCGCATTCCATTTTTGAAAACCGTCCGTCATTCAATTTTTTTTATTGATATATTTGAAGTTTTTTTTTTTAATATAACCAAGTTACCCTAGTGGTTAACCATTCCAACACAAACATTAAAATTTATTAAATCAATGAACTAAGTAATTTGATAAAAACAGATTGTCAAAAGATCGCTACTTGTTGAAAGGCAATTAATGTGTTTAATCAAACAAACTATCAAAATACAAAAATGGCGGCGATGTGGTTCGCAACTATTCAGGAAGAGTGGACCAATAAGAGCTGATTTGCGTCCTAATAAGTGGAAATAAGATTTGGTATCTGCCTGCCCCTATGGGAAAAAGACATGTATGTATTTATGCATGTATATTCAAAAGAGCACTCACATCACCATATAGCAATTTGAGCAGCGTCGACTTGCCGGCTCCGTTGGGCCCGACCAGAGCCAGCCGCGTGTCCAGATCGATACCGAACTCGAGGTTCTTGTAGATCCACGGCCCGGTATCCGTGTAACGGAACGACACGTTCTGAAATAAAACGTGTAAATAGATTATGTAATGTTGACTGCATTATGCGTTCACTGTTATTTTACCTATGACAGCTCACTTTTTTCGGTTATATAGGGTATTTTTTAAGCACTTGCTAGTTCTTTTGCCACTTTAATACAAAATAGATAAAATTAAGAGATTTGCTATACCTTTAAAAATTTGAAGCATAACGAGATTTATAAGAAAACAAAACAATGATAATTTGGAAGCTGTTATTTGACGTATTAAAAAACAACTAACTAGATATCGTTCAAATCAATTTTAGGTGGAAGTTTGCATGGTAATTTACATTATATATTTTTTAATTATGTCGTTCTCGTTTAGAAGTAACAGCAGGGGACTTAAAAGTTCAGTGTCTCTCAGACACATAGACGATCAGGCAGTCATAACGAATCAAATAAAAATATAAGGTTTCCGTTTTTACCATTTGGCTACGGAGCCCTTAAAATTGTCTTTTACCGTTAAAAATAAGTTGCTGTCATTAGTTTTTGCAATTTTACATTAATATGAGTTGACTTTAAACCTTCCTATTTCCTTATATTCTTAACACAAGCCAATAAATCCTACCTGGACCATGATGACAGGCGGCGGCACCTTCCCACACGACGGGAAGTAGAAGTTGAGGGTCTTATCGTCGATGACCTTCTCGGTGAGACCTTGCGCCACCATCTTGGCGAGAGTCTTCTCCTTGGACTGGGCCTGGCGAGCGAGCTTGGCCGAACCGTGACCGAACCGCGCGATGTAGTTCTGTGGGACAAAGTGATGGTTTAGTGATAGAGTTAGCTGGAAGACTTATAATTTTAGAAAAGGACCCTTAGTGTTATGATCCAGACGTTGATTATTAGACTTAGACTTTAGAAGTGTCGCAAGCCTTATAAATAATTATATCATAAATAAATAAATAAATAAAATGTTTGTCCTTTTCTGTGTGTTATATACAGGGTGAAATTTTGGAATGGCTTTTGAAGGGCAAGTACATCAACCGTTGTAGTTACAAAAAAAAATGTTGTGAGGCAACCATCCACAACATTTTGAGATATTTTGAACGGCATTTACAGATTTTGGAGAAAGTTACAGTCAGTAGAAAAATGCTGAAATGAGCAATTTTTTTCATGCCATTCAATCCTATTTCATGTACGGATCAAATGACTTAATAGGAACATTTGAGGTTTGAGTGCTAGAACTGTCAGAAATCGCAAAAAAAGTTGCCCATACATTTTGATATTTTTGTTAGGTAACAAATTCTTTTGTCACGCACAATAGAATTTAAAGCTATGTGCGGAAAACCCCTTGAAACCTAAACGTAAGTTCACATTTACCAAAAATTTCGTTAGTTCATCTCACCAACCTTCATATGCGCGATCTGGTCCTGCTCCCAGTTGTACTGCTTCATCTGGTTCTCGAGCAGCTCCATGCGGGTCCTCACGAAAGCCTCGTAGTTGCCCGTGTAGTACTTCAGCCGGCGCTTGCTCATGTGCACGATGTTCGTGCACACGCCGTTCAGGAAGTCCTGGGAGTGCGATATAAGCACCAGGATGCGTTTGTAGCTGGAATTATGAGGTATGGTTAGATGCGTCATTGTTACATGTGAAAGAAGAGCTTATAGTTTGAATAAAAAATCATATTATGAACCAAGCTTATGGTTCGACTTATAAGAATGTAAAGTCATATAATGATCCACTTAATGTCATGCATCTTCGGAATAAAAAGGTCTTAGGCGCGTATTAATAAATCGTACTCAACTTTGATCTCGACCTTGAGTGCGAATTTAAAATGTCATTCTCATACAAAACAGCACCTCAAGTTCGAGCTCAGAGTTGAGTGCGAATTATTAATACGAGCCTTAGTGTAGGAACACACTATGCCGAAATTACGCGACCGACTTCGGCGGCAATGCAATTTGTATACAATACAATGCGACGAGATTTCAGCATAGTAACTTCCCATTTAAAAGTGTTTCATATCATGCACACGACAGAATATCAATTCAGCCGCGTAAATTCGGTGTCGTTTTCCGCATAGTGTGTTAGGCCGAAATCGCGACGTCAGATTACACCAGCAATGTATTTTAAATTATCGATGACACAACATGACGAAAATACGTTGCATTATATTGTCTAGAAATTGCTTTGCCGCCTTCCTAATACGTATTTCAATCGCGTATTTTCTGGCTTAAAATTCGCGACCAAAGTTCACGTCTTATGTATTTCACTTAAATAAATCGTTGTTTAATCATTAAGCTCCTTGCTGCAGTTAAACAAATCGTTATTAACTCACTGTTTAAGCTCTTTCTGCAGTTAATCAAATGGTTATTTACTCACTGTTTGAGCTCTTCCTCGAGCCACACGCAAGCGTCGAGGTCGAGATGGTTGGTCGGCTCGTCGAGCAGCAGCAGGTGCGGCTTCACGTACAGCGCACGCGCGAGGGCGATGCGCATCCGCCAACCTGGACGAACGCACATGAATGTCACAAGATAATACTAGTGCACGGATGATCTAGCCAAGATGCCACTTTCACGGGCGCGAGCTATCGCTATCGTGACTTATACTCGTATCTACTTCCCGCACACGAAGAATCTGTATGAGCGGGGTGGAGATTTAAGTCACGACGATAACGATATAGCTTGCGCTTACAAAAGTGGCACCTTAGCTATACCACCAGGCGTTATCTGGGTAAACTCGCTCCATCGTAGGCCTCGTCAATGACTATCGGGCTACTATGGTACCAAGGGCAAGCCCATAATGGATTTTAAAAAAGAAGTGCCTAAGTGATGGTAGTCAGATTATAACTGCATTCGTTTTTTGTTCCTTCAAGGGCAAATTAGAGAAGCAAATAGCCTCTTATGCTCCTGTTCATTTTATTCTCAGTTATGAGTGTACTATTGTTGGTTATCCAAATAATCTCACATCATTGACTTTATTATTTATAGTAGTTCTTTTTCACGGCACTATGAGATTGAGGGATAAGGGCTGCCTGTGGTTGCGGACTAACTTGTGCACAATAATATCCCCTGTGTACTCGGCTGTTCGTAAGATCAGCTGTCCTGACCAAATACAGCAAGAAGGTATTATTAATAATAATAAAAAGAGTATTGTTCCTCACCTCCGGAGAAGTCTTTAGTAGCCTTCTGCTGCATCTGCTTGGAGAAGCCGAGACCGTGCAGGATGTGGGCGGCGCGCGCCTCCGCCGTGTCCGCGCTGAGGTCGTCCAGCCGGTCGTACACGTCCATCAGCTGCTCCTGCGCGTCTGAGGGGGGAATCATACGTTAGTATAAATGCTACGCAATGAGAGAATCGAATACAACAAACTATATAAAACAAACTACGGATCAAATAAATAAATTCCTTGGACTGATTGCCTAGCCTCAAACTAAGCTTGAATCTACTACTATGGAAACAAGATGCTGCCCACGCATGTCAAGCCCTTGTTGCCCTTACGCGCCGCCGGGTGGCGTGATTCGCTAGGCAAGGAGGCTAGTATTAATAATGATGTTTACTGCCCACGCCTGGCGGCCGCCTCTACCGTTTGCAATTCGTCGTCGACGTCGATGATCTAATAGTCGATGGACGCGTGTAGACTTCTAGAGCCGCCAGGTGGCGTGACTCGCTTGGCAAGGCGGCTAGTATTACTAACAGTGTTTCTGCCCATGGATATCGCGTTCCTGTCGATGTCGGCCTCCTCGGCCTGTTTGTGGCTCGTCTAGCGTCGTTGATCTCTTGCACGATGGAAGTGAACGCGGACGCGGGGCTGTAAGTGTCCTTGGCGCTTGTGTTGAAATCACGCACCGCCAGGTGGCAGAAAAAAGTGTTAAGTACCACGCCTGTAGCGTTTCTTCGGCTACCTACGCCTGTTTTTGGCTCGTCTGGCGTCATTGATATGCACGATGGACGCGTGTTGTCCTTGCAAGCCGCCAGCTGGCGTCTCTCTAGGGCGGGAGTCGCACTCACCGTCGTCGTCGCACTGCGCCAGCTCCTCGGCCAGGCGCTCCAGCTTGACGCGCTCCTCGTCCACCTCCATGACGCACTGCAGCGCCGTCTTGTCGGAGGCGGGCACCTCGCGCGTCAGGTGGCGTCTCTCTAGGGCGGGAGTCTCACTCACCGTCGTCGTCGCACTGCGCCAGCTCCTCGGCCAGGCGCTCCAGCTTGACGCGCTCCTCGTCCACCTCCATGACGCACTGCAGCGCCGTCTTGTCGGAGGCGGGCACCTCGCGCGTCAGCTGGCGTCTCTCTAGGGCGGGAGTCTCACTCGCCGTCGTCGTCGCACTGCGCCAGCTCCTCGGCCAGGCGCTCCAGCTTGACGCGCTCCTCGTCCACCTCCATGACGCACTGCAGCGCCGTCTTGTCGGAGGCGGGCACCTCGCGCGTCAGCTGGCGTCTCTCTAGGGCGGGAGTCTCACTCACCGTCGTCGTCGCACTGCGCCAGCTCCTCGGCCAGGCGCTCCAGCTTGACGCGCTCCTCGTCCACCTCCATGACGCACTGCAGCGCCGTCTTGTCGGAGGCGGGCACCTCGCGCGTCAGCTGGCGTCTCTCTAGGGCGGGAGTCTCACTCACCGTCGTCGTCGCACTGCGCCAGCTCCTCGGCCAGGCGCTCCAGCTTGACGCGCTCCTCGTCCACCTCCATGACGCACTGCAGCGCCGTCTTGTCGGAGGCGGGCACCTCGCGCGTCAGCTGGCGTCTCTCTAGGGCGGGAGTCTCACTCACCGTCGTCGTCGCACTGCGCCAGCTCCTCGGCCAGGCGCTCCAGCTTGACGCGCTCCTCGTCCACCTCCATGACGCACTGCAGCGCCGTCTTGTCGGAGGCGGGCACCTCGCGCGTCAGGTGGCGTCTCTCTAGGGCGGGAGTCTCACTCACCGTCGTCGTCGCACTGCGCCAGCTCCTCGGCCAGGCGCTCCAGCTTGACGCGCTCCTCGTCCACCTCCATGACGCACTGCAGCGCCGTCTTGTCGGAGGCGGGCACCTCGCGCGTCAGCTGGCGTCTCTCTAGGGCGGGAGTCTCACTCACCGTCGTCGTCGCACTGCGCCAGCTCCTCGGCCAGGCGCTCCAGCTTGACGCGCTCCTCGTCCACCTCCATGACGCACTGCAGCGCCGTCTTGTCGGAGGCGGGCACCTCGCGCGTCAGCTGGCGTCTCTCTAGGGCGGGAGTCTCACTCACCGTCGTCGTCGCACTGCGCCAGCTCCTCGGCCAGGCGCTCCAGCTTGACGCGCTCCTCGTCCACCTCCATGACGCACTGCAGCGCCGTCTTGTCGGAGGCGGGCACCTCGCGCGTCAGCTGGCGTCTCTCTAGGGCGGGAGTCTCACTCACCGTCGTCGTCGCACTGCGCCAGCTCCTCGGCCAGGCGCTCCAGCTTGACGCGCTCCTCGTCCACCTCCATGACGCACTGCAGCGCCGTCTTGTCGGAGGCGGGCACCTCGCGCGTCAGCTGGCGTCTCTCTAGGGCGGGAGTCTCACTCACCGTCGTCGTCGCACTGCGCCAGCTCCTCGGCCAGGCGCTCCAGCTTGACGCGCTCCTCGTCCACCTCCATGACGCACTGCAGCGCCGTCTTGTCGGAGGCGGGCATCTCGCGCGTCAGGTGGAAGATGTCGATGTGCTCCGGTATCGGCACCTCGCGACGGCCCAAAGCAGACAGCAGTGACGACTTGCCTGGAAAAAGTATGATTTGTCACATTGGCATATCGGCCAGTTCTCTTGACCAGAAAACTATTGCATTTTTTAAGCAGTTGCTGTACTGTATAGTACACACACTTTGACGAACTACCTTGACCTTCACTAAGTTATTGAAATTTCAAAACACGACCCGCACACTGCACTTTTAAACTAAAAAAAAATTGTGTGTTTATGTTTAAATTAATTTAACCATTCTCAATATTACTTATTTTATACTAGCAAATTGATAAAACAGAAATAATCATCTCCCTTACGGTTGGTAAACCATTATTATTTATTATAGAGTTATTTTTTCTTCATTCCTTGCGTAACTGTTCTTTTATTAATTTATTTAATTGGGATATCAAAATCAAATGCTAACTCAGCTGACAACCTAACCTAATAAAGCAGACAGTTGTTTTTTTTATGTCTTTATATCTTTAAAATGACAGGCCAAGTATTTTTCGACCTGAAGTGATTTGAACATGTTTTTTAAACAGCAAGTTTACAATAGACGGCAACTGTTGTCCAATGACAACAGTGTGTAGTGTACCTATAAGATAATATTTCTTCAAGGTATCTACTCTATACGTAGTAGTCTAGTAGTAATATGTAATAGCAATATCAATACAATCATTGAGCATCACTACAAAGCTATACAAATCAATTTTTCAGTAATCATACAACCTTTTCGTACGCCTAGTTCATACCGTAAGGAAAAGCGATTACACCAATTTGATTAGTCACCACAGCAACAACAAGCCAAGGCCGGAAGCGAGTGCGCTGGCGTCGATCACAATGTTGTATTATTACAGCCGTATGGGAGCAAGCATTGATTCAAATTGTTAGATTTTTATACAGGCTTAGCAAAGTGAAAATTGTTAACCATTAATGTTTTTGAAAATATATAAATAAATGTCTTTGTTTAAAAAAAATGCCTTACCAAAAAAACTGTGGCATTATTTTGAATGACGAGTGTAATGGGAACCGAGGATATTACAGTGCTTGTGTCAGAGCGAGTCGCAGTTGATAAATCAGGCAAACTGATATTGTTAATTGTTACCTTATTATCTCTTCTAATAATGAAAAAAATCGAAAGTATCTTTTGTTTTTTTGTCTGTTACGCTTTCCCGCTTAAACCTCCCAACCGATTTTAACGGGTAGCACAGACAATCTTTAGACCCTGAGAAAGAACAAACTACCTTTTATTGCAAAAAAAAACTGATCTGAAATCCACGCGAACGAAGTCGCGGGTTGCCGTTCTTTACATAAACAGTAGGCTACGAAATATTGCCACTAGAAGAACTATTACTATTTAATAGGCTCAAATAAATTATCCTACATTTATACTAAATGTAAAATAATAACTAGCATAAAAAAGGCTTATAAAGGCTAGATGCCACATAACTTATTGATTTCCCTTAGCTGATAGGTATTCGATGGGAAACTTTGCAAAGCTGTCATTAAATTGAAGAACTATTATTATTTAATAAGCTGAAATAATAATGTATGTCATACATTCAGCATACAAGCATAAAAAAGACTTATAAAGGCTAGGGAATCGAATTCTTTCTTCCGCTATGTAATAACATGTATATTGTTATCATTAGACATCATAGTTTACATGTGAAAGTTTATGGGATGAAAGTGGAGGAAGAAGGTTGTTATATCAATACCAACTAATATTATAAATGCGAAAGTAACCCTGTCTGTCTGTCTGTCTGTTACGCTTTCCCGCTTAAACCTCGCAACCGATTTTGATGAAATTTGGTACAGACAATCTTTAGACCCTGAGACAGAACATAGGCTACTTTTTATTTCGAAAAAAAGGGATGAAGGGGTTGAAATAGAGGAAACCGAAAACCACGCGGACGGAGTCGCGGGCGGCCGCTAGTCAAACTATAAATATTGTATAAATACGAACTCCAAAAATCTAAAACTTACAACGGCGCAACATCCAGACACAGCAAAAAATGACACCAATTTGTTAAGCCATAGTATCTCAAACTTAAGAAGCTATAATAATGAAACAGATAATTGTTATCTCATGTTGAAAAAGAGTAGTGTCTTGTATGAATCAATAGCAGAAAGGAACCATTATTTAATTACTGATGTCAAACATTTTATTAATAAAATCTTTATTTATAATAGGGATGATGACACCACCAGTCATGTGACTTTCTTTTATTAACTGTCAAAACGATTTCTTACTATGAAACTTGTATGGAAATACTCTATTATGACGTCACTATTTTTGTAGTCAATTGAGAAATTAATAACTGTTTTTAGGTGATTTAAAAATACAAATCTTATGAATGTCAGAATACAAACCAACTCATTAGATAACTAAAAGCATCTTCTTTTAGAAAAATAGTATTGTAAAATTAATAGTGATATGAGTCATCATCCCTATTTATATTATATTACGTAGGTATGTAGATATGTTATACATTTGTCTAACATTAAATAACAAAAAATGCTTTTCTTTTATTCTATAGCCCCACACACAGTTACAACAGTAAATGTTTCAAAAGACGCATATTTTAAATTGTTAATGGTTGGCAATTGTAAAATAAAAATTGAATGTTTATTCTTTTACTAGCGGCCGCCCGCGACTTCGTCCGCGTGGATATCGATTTTTTGGAATGAGTCAAAAAGTAGCCTATGTTACCCTCCATCCCTTCAAATATCTCCACATAAAAAATCACGGCAATTCATCGCTCCGTTTTGCCGTGAAAGAAATACAAACATACAGACAGACACACTTTCCCATTTATAATATTAGTATGGATTAATTATCAAATTTTAACCAACACACTTGCATTGAATCCACACTTGAATATTGACTATGTCTACATCGAGTAGTGTTAATTAAAAAGTTTGAGAAGCAGTGAAATTTGTAATAAGAAGAGAAAAGCACAGGTACCGTTGCACAATTTGCTATAAAAACTGTTACAAATAGCTGTTCAGACCAACCATTTCAATTGTGATCAATATTGTTGATATTTCAATACACTGTTTACCAAATAACTGAACCAAATTCTGTTCAATTCTAGCTTGATTAACCTGTATGTTTTGGTTTTATTCTTTCTATGTGCCCATCATTGTAATAATAACATGATTTCAAATGTTGCAGGGTTTTGCACTGCAGTGGGACATTAATAAGCCCATACTATAATCTCCTTTTGCATAGTTATTAAGGCAGCCTTTATTTTAAAATAATATTGATGCCCAGGAGAGTAATGCCCAAGTCAGGATTGCAATGTGTTTACCCTCACAATAAAATGAATACAATGCAATAAGTAAATCAGCAGATTGGTACCTTGCAATTAAAGTGTTAAAATTAGTGTTGAAACATGCTTACTGAAATAACGCAACTGAAGTTCGGACTTTGGCGAGACTACCCCTGCAATATATTTCTTTATGCTATAACGCGTCGTAATTTCACCATAGTATGTCATCAATCATTTAAAATACAGTGCAAGCATCGTTCCACTTAACTTCGATTGGCATGTTTTCAGCATAGTATGTTTCTAAAGAAAAAAAAAACTTACCACATCCATTAAGACCAACGAGGCCGTACCGTCGGCCACAATTGAGCTCGAGCAGTGTATCCTGCAGAAGCTCACTACCGTAGAATGTGATGGAGAAGTTAGCGATCTTAATGTCTCGGGAGCGAGGATGAACGGCCAGCGACCCGGTGCATGAGCGTGCCTCCGAGTTCATCTTGGCCTCCTCCTCCAGCTTAAGGCACAGGGCCTCTGTGGGGAAATATCATTTAACACGTTATTGCTTTGGTATGTGATATATTTCTAAGACAATAGGCTACACAAATTCAACTAGGTCATGGAGGATATATTGAGTGTCTGATTAACTAATGATACCATTCACAGAATTTAACACAAAGGTCAAATCAATAAGTTTTCCTGGGAGTCCTTCACATACAACCATTATAGTTATACATAAAAGTTTATTTCAAATATGTATACAAATATTCAAATATGTCTACATAGATCAATATCTATGCAGTCTACTATTGCTTATCAGATTTGATTAAATCATGTAGGCATTAAAGATATAGATAGACAGAGAATATTGATGTACATGCGTTTGCCTTCGATACAACCTCTATAAGACAATATTATGGAGCCTCACAGTGAACATCTTTACATTAACATCAGCAAAAAATGTAATTATAAAAAAGAGCACTCGCAGCACATATAAATCTACAACAGTAACTATAATTAAAATCTGACGAGAATACGAGCTAGTCTACGCCAGCACGTCTTATTGAACAAAAGAATCCATAAATATAGGTTATGTCGAGTAACAGGCATTTTAATTTGCGAAGCACTTATACAAACAGATATTCGTACCTTCGGCAG
This sequence comes from Nomophila noctuella, assembly GCA_958496325.1. Taxonomy (NCBI): domain Eukaryota; kingdom Metazoa; phylum Arthropoda; class Insecta; order Lepidoptera; family Crambidae; genus Nomophila; species Nomophila noctuella. Next base: position 2,921,095 of record OY292481.1, on the reverse strand, counting down.
TAAGTTCGCGGTCCTCCTTCCCAGTACCGTTGGTTTCTCCATTTTCCTCGGAGTTAGTCACTCTTGCGACGGGTTTTTTGTTTCTGTTACTAGCCTGTTCCTTTTTCTTCTGTTGTGCCCTCTTTTTCGCGTCTGACGGCATTATTAGCTAATTAAACTGCAACAGAAATAACGAACTACTTATTGCGCGAATAGTCACCACTGAAAATGCGAATCGATGCACTAAAAATTTGTCCATGCACCGTAGTGCATTTTTGGATTTAACACCGATAACACTCAGGTTCCGTCATATATTATTTGATAAGAAACAACATTCTATGCCATGTTTGCACTTGGCCACAGAAAACATTGCGAATAATTGCTTTTTACCTAAATATTTTATTCGATTGTAGGCAAGTCGTCCGCGTATACACGTGCTGCTTTGAAAAGAAAGACAGTTCGTTCACAGATGAGCAAAGAAAAAGAGACAAAAACTTTGAGACCAGTGTTGCCATTACAAAAAAAAATTGACATTTTGGTAGAAAATTTTAGATTTCTGCATAATCGATAAATTCTCGACTACTAGATTTAAAGCTCTTTCTTTGTAGATCAAAATATATATTCATCACGTCACCTTTAAATTTAAATCAAATCCAACAAATAAAATTATTGGGCAAAGATCCCGCCATACGAGGACCTTCATCGAGATGATTATTGGATGAAACATGTTTTATACATATACATACATGTCAATAGTTATATTGCATAAGGGTTGCCTAGATTCAGTGGCGTAGCTAAGGGGGGGCGGCGGGGGCGGCCCGCCCCGGGTGTCACCCGTTTAGGGGTGACGACACCCGAGCCCGACTATGACCATCAGTTATAGTTCTTTCTATTTATAAAAAATCGTAAATCTGCGGCAGAGAGCATAACCGCCACTAATAAAATTATCTAGGTAACTATAATATCGTACCACGAACATAATAATTGATATTAAAAAAAAACAATGTGCACAGTGTCAATCGATCAGAGATTCCCCCAAAATTGGAATCCGTGATTTCGGAGTTCGCTAGTGTCAAAGCTAGAAGGAAGAAATTTTAATTATTAACAAACTAAATTTGTTTTACATAATAAACAAATATTTGTAATAGGTACTCATATTTTAATAAAACGTAAATGATTATAACTTTTTTTATTTTAACAGTTTCGATTGAGTTTTAGGGTGACACCTATAAAATCCGCCCCGGGTGCCACCTATGCTAGCTACGCCACTGCCTAGATTACAGTACAGGATAAAAAAAATGAGATTTCCCTATAACTATTACGTTGGGGTCACCAGTTATAGGGAAATCACCTATTCCTTATCAGATAGAAGTACTTCTGCTGAGAGAGTGATCTAGCTCGGGGACCGAGGTTCTTGTTACACGGTGTTGGTGTAGTCGTATTATGCTAAGTCGCGGCGGAAACTCTGCTAGCGCGATGTAGGTTTGTATAGAAATACCGCACTGCGATTCAGCGCTATCTGTTGAGTTATATCGGAACTACTCCTTTGTGGCGTTGTAGGTAGGTGTCGCCACAGAACTTTTTTAATTTATTTAATAAAAGTGGATTCATTACACAGTGATTAGGTTTCCCCTGAAGGTTAAGTATAAAGTAAAGTATCATCCTATTAATGTCCCACTCCAGAGCAAAGGCCTGCGTCATTTGAAATCATGTTTTCGTTACAAAGATTTGTTTTGGCTTAACCACCATGCTTGGCAAATGCGGGTTGGTGATCACAAACCCGGGCTGTGTTCAGAAAAATCAAAACAAATTTTGCCCGACCCAGTAATCGAACCCAGGACCTCGAGACCATGGCCCGGTATTTAAACCACTAGACCATCGGGGCGTTAAACCTAAACTATGGTTAAGTTAACATCCTGGTTTCCTCCGACATTGAATATCACATTCCATTAAAAAAGTAGAAAAACTGATCAAATCTTGGAACAATTTCGTTGGAATAAAAGGATATTTGCGTTGAGATTTGCGATTAATTGCGATTGATTGAAGGAAGGCCTCTCTGATGGTTTCCTTTGTGAGATTTATCTAAAGTTTGTGCATTATTTTATACCACCCAGCCAGGATTTAATATTATGAGGATTGTACCTATCTAAAAATAGGTATTTGCAGATTGATCGATTGCAACAAAATAATCGACACAATCGACAATAGTATCGCTTCAAAACTTGAAATCAATTATATCGGATTTCTCATTGTAATCGATTAATCCATAATATCTGATAAAAGTTGGAATCGATAGTATCGATTATATCAATGGTATCGATACTATCGGATCGGTAGTCCAATAGTCTAGATATATAGAATAACTAGCGGGCGCCCGCGACGTCGTCCGCGTGGATTTCGGTTACTTTATCACCTATTTTTCCCGCTAGGGGTGGAATTTTCAAATAATCTTTAAAACGGGATGCTTACGACACATTATCTTTATGAACGCAAAGTCTCAGCCCGATCGGTAAAAAAATGACAAAGTTCCGTTCTAACTTTCATCCCCTAGTTGTCCCCCTTTGGGGGTTGGAATTTATCAATATATTTTCTTAAGCGATGCCTACGTCATAGTAGCTTTATGAATGCAAAGTCTCAGCCTGATCGGTTAAAATGACAATGTTTTGTACTCCCGTTCATCCCCTATTTTACACCCTTGGGGTTGCAATTTATCAATCCCATTGATTAGGTGATGCCTACGTCATAGTAGCTTTATGAAAGCAAAGTCTCAGCCCAATCGGTTAAAAATTGACACAAGTTAGATACTAACGTTCATCCCCTATTTTACCCCCTTGGGGGTTAGAATTTATAAATATGATTGCTGAGGCAATGTCTACGTCATAGTAGCTTTATGTATGCAAAAAATCAGCCCGATAGATTTAAAATTGACAAAGTTTCATACTACCGTTCATCCCCTTTTTTACCCCCTTGGGGGTTAAATTAATCAAAATCCTTTCTTAGCGGATGCCTACGTCATAACATCTACCTGCATACCAAATTTCAGCCAGATCTGTCCAGTGGTTTGGGCTGTGCGTTGATAGATCACTATGTAATCAGTCAGTCAGTCAGCAATCAGTCAGTCACCTTTGAGTTTTATAGATATAGATAGATTATTTGGAGTGTCGGTACCGATTGTTCGGTAACACTAGTACAGTCAAGTGTGTGAAATGGAGGAGGCCATGGAAAAACAAAGAGTATAATAATACATTGGCAAACCAACCACACTATCAAAAGTTGCAAAGAAAAAACTTAATTTCATACAAACATAAGTTATTTAAGTTTGTACTTACTTAATCATATTTTAATTTTAAAAATACATACATAGCATTACATTCATAAAAATCACACATATCTACGTTTTTTTACATAAGTAGTTGTGCAACTTCTCTAACTACATTAATTCAACTAAGTAATACCTACCCATTTGAATCGTTGGATTGCCTGCTTAGGTAGTGGCTAGAGCGCTGACTGAGCTTCAAAAACTCGGAGGTTGTGGGTTCGAATCCTGCGGGGAACACTTTCACATTGTGTCGATTCCCTAGTTTGATTAGGTCATTGCGGGCCTGAATCAGAGCCGTAAATAGCCTATTTGCGCCCGGTGCGAGCTCACAAAACTGCGCCCCTTGCGAGCTCACAAAACTGCGACCTTTTTTTTTTTTTAACTTGAAAGTCGGTCATTTCTGCGCCCCTCCAGGGTGCGAGCTCACAAAGCTGCGACCTTTTTTTTTTTTTTTACTTGAAAGTCGGTCATTTCTGCGCCCCTCCAGGGTCTGCGCCCTGTGCCTGGGCACCGCTGGCACCGCCCTATTTACGGCACTGGCCTGAATCACCTAACTGTCTAAAAAGTATAAATAATGATTCCGTGCTGGTCCCGAGTATGATCCATATGGTCTGGTTTCCCTTTTAAGGGTTACGGAGGTCAGACGGCCGTCGCTCCAATCAGGCCGGTAGGTAGGTAGGTACTTGATGTTCGTACACACCTTCATAATACACATGGCAGACATGTCGTATTGTAACTTACTGACTTATACATGCACCAAATATATTTTTAATTATAACTGTGTGTGATCTGAACCTATAGCATTAAAAACATTCGATTAAATTAGGATTCATATTATGGCTTTGAATAATTTTGGTTATTAGTATTTTATCTAGCCCTAATTTTGAATCCACGAGTGTACACACATCAACAAAATCTAGGGATATCTTAATTGTAGGTATATTATAAACTACGCGTTATATTGTTAATTTTTTATTATATTTATATGAAATTTATATATCGATTGAAAGGTACTTTATTCGATTTTTATAAAAAAGATTTTTTTATAGAAAAACAAAAGAATGGCAAAAAAATAATGGTAGTTCCTTCCGCACGGGAAAAGTGTATAAAAATTAAAATTGTTTTTTTGATATTTTACTAAAGAAAAGTGTTGTTTATTTAAAGTATTTTTTATGTAACTTGTTAAATGTTCTTTTAAGAGTAATGTAACGGTATCATTTGAGTTGAAATGAAATGTGACGATCCGTGGACTTGTAAGAAAGTGTTGCCTTCAAACGCGTCGTTGCCGAGGCCCTAAACACCAACCAAACCATGTTACCAAGGTTTTGGAGCAATTATAGCAGTCTTGGGAATGTGGTTGAACAGGCACTAAAACAGAAATCGCATTACTACCCAGAGACAGGATCAATTTCTCCAAAAGACTGATAGAGGACGACCAAACACCACAGCGATGCGACTAGTAAAAAGGCTCCAGGAGGACCATCAGCTGCTGGAAAGCGACCAAACCGCGCAAAAGAGTTTGCATGAAGTGGGTCTTCATGTTGGACAACCGCTAGGTGTACCAACATTGTGATGGGGCAATCGCGGTAGGCGTCTTTCTTGGGCTTAGGAAAATTTTCCATGGAGTGACGACCCATGGTCTGTGATGCTGTAAACCGATGTCTCCTACTACAGATTTTATCCAGATTCAAGAAAAACACGCGTTTTGAGAACTCCTGACAGTATTAGCCGTCTGTGGCACTCTAATGAGGTCCACTTTTACCAAGGCGGGACAGGCATGGTTTTAGGAGGATTTCGTCGGGGTGAACGATACCAGCCCATTTGTATCCAAAGTATCATGTGTAATCAAAAACATCTCAAAAAGGTAGTAGAATCTGTCATTGCTCTAAGCCAAGTCCAAATCATCAAGGAATTTATAACCATGAACGACAGTGCCAATTCCCATGCGCCGCGGTAGGTGCCGGCCGCTCTACGAGAATACGATATCCATGTTTTTTATTGCCCTGCTCAGTCGTCCGGCTTAAATCCTATCAAGCATGCGTGCGGCATGTTACATCAATGATTTTTAAGACATTTCCCACCAAATTCCAAGACAGTACGACAACTTAACCTGACCATCACTTAGAAAGAGCATCGGGTCTCATAACGCAACAAGACCTTAAGAAACTTAATTTTAAGCATGAACAATTGATACTGATGTTATAATAACCGTGAGAGGTGGCAACACTGATTAAATTAAGAAAATTGTTAATTTGAAATAAATTTGAGCATTTAATTTAAAAAAAAACGCAGATTTTCTACCACACTAATTTACCCAGGGCGATAAAAAATTAATTATTTATAAAAATACAATTTAAATCACGTTTTTTTTTATTTATTATTAAAAACTATAAAATTCTCTATATTTTTTTCATCCACAGTATTAGCGAATTCCTAACAGTATTTAAGGATATTTGATAATATGTAGATATCCCTAGATAAAGTTGATGTGTGTATTACGAGTAGGTATGATGGTTCTTAGGCCGCCGATTGGGCTAGATGGAGAGCCCTGGACAAAGGTCCCTCCTTTGTCCAGCTGTGGACTGCGAAAAGCTGCTGATGATGATGCTTCTTACAGAGTTTTTGTATCACGACAAAGAACACGTGGGTTCTACCTACGCCATGATAGAATCGCACACTACTTATGGAAATACGACTCCGATCCTTGGTGAAGATAAAGGAACATGTGGATCAGAAGGTGAATTAAAAGAGTACCATCTTGAATACTTTGCTTTCGCAGAATCATAGACAAGTAAAACGCAGTCAATATCTTCTTCTTCGTCTGGTTTTATCCATCTTCTGTCCGAGCTGATTCTAAATTCGAATATCGCAAAAACGTACGTCTTTTGTGCAATCGTCTCCGTCAAACGAAATACTGCCAAAACTGTGTGTTTTTAATATAATGTGCTGTAAATTTTCTGGTGCCGTGCGAAATTTCAGTTGCCATTTGTTGCAAAGTTTTGTGCCAGAAATGAACAAATTCCCCAGGGAACTGTGTTTGTCTTGTTAAGCCTGGTGAGTTTCTGTGCTTGACATTTTGGTACCCCTATGATCAGGCTCGGCTATCAAGCACTTTTGAATAACTCGTGTTTAAATCTACCTTTGAGTGGTATCTTAATTAATTTGGGTTGTGTGACTTGGAAGCAGTTAAAAATTTCTATTTTACTCTAACGCTGTCAAAGAGATAGATCAATTTGTTTTACCATTGAAGAATTTTGGGCAGCTGATGTGCGGTTATTCTCCAATCTTATTGAATCCTCTAATGTTTGATCATGCAGTCAGCATAAGTTCTTCTTGCTGCTGGCACCAGAATATTCCTTACTTTACCGTGTAAAATAATCACGGACTTGTAGACTCATATTATGTACGAATTAAGAAGTAAAATACATATATTATACATATTATTATACATAGCTTCCAGTCATAGATACTTCAATTTATAAGCTTACTCTAGACCTACAATGGTGATCTCCATTTAGAGCCGGAATATTACCGATGATCTTAAGATCATGGTTCTTGTACAATTACTAGACCCGCAAAGGCAAAACTGTATTGTAACGAACGGTTTCCTTGCTGTGGCCGTCCCCGTAACTAGATAGGAGAGCTGAAAATTGTAAAAACCTAAAAAGGCGACGATGAGAAATATGTCCAATAGGAATTCAGATGGATGGTTTGCGTGAAGTATGAATACAGATGTGTAAGTAATGATTTGGTGTTGAAGGCTAAGAGGTGCGAGGTGAAAGAAAAAACATGTTGCGACCCCACTTTTATTAGACTAGCGACCGCCCGCGACTCCGTCTGCGTGGATTTCGATTTCCAATAGCCTAAAACCTTCCTCGTCAAATGGACTATCCAGAACAAAAAGATTTTTTCAAATCGAACCTGTAGTTCCTAATATTAGCTCGTTCAAACAAACAAAAAAACTCTTCAGCTTTATTATTAGTAAAGATAATTATGGATAGACAAGGGCAGGAGAATGACACTGACGATGAATTCACTCAACAGTATTCGACGGAACGCACATTGTTTAGAAGTTGCGCACGTCATGTCCGATAAGGATAAGAAGAAAGGGGGAAAGGAAGAAAAGAAGAGCGACACTAACGCATTCGTCAAGGACTTTATCGCCGGTGGAATTTCTGCGGCGGTGTCGAAGACGGCCGTAGCTCCCATTGAGCGCGTGAAGCTGCTCTTGCAGGTCCAGCATGTGTCCAAACAGATTGCCGCTGACCAGAGATATAAAGGTAAGCGCCAACGATTCTTGTTCTTACGTCGATCCTCACACTGTCGTTGTCAGGTCTCCAAGACTGGGGTCTTCGAGCCCGTGAAGCTGTTTTTCAGACCCGTCTTATCTACTGGGCACAATGGGCACGTGCCCGCCAGTCCTTGTTCTGTGGGCCCCACGTTTACCAAAAATGCCCATGTACCCAGAGCCCCTAACAGGTGAAAGACGGCCCTGGGACTGGACTTTTTTGGTTTGTCATGGCACGTGGCCACACTGCCTGATGGTAAGCAAAAGAGGAGCCCTGATTGCCATGACAACGGATGCGGTACCATTGTAGTATCCCATCAGATGGCATCGCAATACCGGTCCACCCATTTTAAGTTGTTAATTGTTATCGACCGATTTAAGTACGAACGTAGGAGATACCTACTTGGTCATTTATATATGTTATTTGTAAGTGAAATAGCAATGATTGCTTAATTAAACTCTGGGACTAGCCACGGTTCTGGATGTTTATTTGTTATTCTATGTAACGTTAACGTGTGAATCCACTGATATCTGTGAAACAGCAGTTTAAGTTACTTTCCGTGAAGTAAGATCGATGTTGTGGGATAATGAACCCCATAGAATTATACTTATGGTCTAAAATCCAACGTCCGCAGGCATCGTCGATGCGTTCATCCGTATACCCAAGGAGCAGGGGATAGGCTCGCTCTGGCGCGGGAATCTGGCGAACGTGATCCGGTACTTCCCGACGCAAGCGCTGAACTTCGCCTTCAAGGATGTTTATAAGGTCAGAGTCAAACTTGACACAAACATTACCCTATACTCGTTTTAATTAATCGCTCTCAACTCTGAGATGGCTCTTGAGTATGAATTTGATGTGCCATCTATACAAATATTATAAAGAGGAAAGGTTTGATTTTTTGTTTGTTTGTTTGTTTGTATGAATTGAATAGGCTCCGAAACTACTTGGCAGATTTGAAAAATTCTTTCACTGTTGGAAAGCTACATTCACCCAGAGTAACATAGGCTATATTTTATCCCGGTACGGGAAGAATGTAGTTCCCCCGGGACGCGGGTGAAACCGCGTGACGGGCCGCTATTCTCATATAAAACATCACCGCAAGTTCGCGCTCAAGTTCGAGCTCAGAATTAAGTGCGATTTATTAACACGAGTCTTAGTAAGCCTTTACAAGAATTTAATTGACAATATATTGTTTAACTACAGATATCTCGGTTCAGATAGACATCTTTATTATCTCTTTAGATCTGCAGTTTAATGAAATGGCCTTTTAAGAGCGACTAAACATATCAGATTTTTTTTCTGATCCGTCGATAGAAACTATGTACTTTAAGATGCCGGACTAACGATGCCGATGCAGTGACGGATTAACCCTTAATCAAATTAAGCAATTGCCCAGGGCATCACCTCTGGGGGGGACAAAACCAGAAGAAGCACAAAATTCTTGTTGAAATACGTATAGGAGGGCTCGCAGACGTGGATTGCTTTGGGCATCTAGTAGTCTTAATCCGTAACTGCGACGAAGGAATCATTCGTAACCGACTCGTTGCCTAATAAGTCATGAATAAAACATGAAAAATTAAGATTGTTTTATTTTATTTTAGGGCTTGTTCCTGGCCGGCGTTGACAAAAATAAACAGTTCTGGCGATACTTTGCCGGGAACTTGGCGTCGGGCGGCGCTGCGGGAGCTACGTCACTGTGTTTTGTGTATCCTTTGGATTTTGCTAGGACTAGGTGAGAAATTTCAACAGACAGACCATGCTCTTTGCAATGAATAATCTTTGCTATTACGAATTTAACTATGATGTTTATCTGGCTGTAACCTCGTGGTACCACGATAATGGTTTTGATCCTGTTGTTTTAATCGTCATATGCCTCGTAGGAAGCCCAGTTCCTCTTGGTCCTATCTTTAGTTCATATATACTAGTGTGAACATTATAGAAATAACCATTTTGATGGTTGCTGAAAAGGGGAAAGTTTGAAGGAGGAAAATCAAAACGGTGGGAAAGCTGTTCACATTCGCACGTCCGTAGACTTACGTACTTTTCTGTCAAAGAGGGATCCAGTATATTTTTTGCCATGATTATCGACGTTCTATCTACCAGGTTAGCAGCAGACGTCGGCAAGGGCAAGCAGAAGGAGTACAACGGCCTCATAGACTGCCTGCTGAAGACGTTGAAGTCTGACGGGCCGATAGGGCTGTACCGGGGCTTCGTGGTCTCGGTGCAGGGCATCATCATCTACCGCGCGACGTACTTCGGCTTCTACGACACAGCGCGAGGCTTGCTGCCCGACCCGAAGAATACGTCGTTGTTTATCACGTGGCTCATCGCACAGGTTTGGAGATTAGATTCGGTATATTCCCAGTTGCCGCCTTTAGCCTTGTCTTGCCTATCATTATTCATTACATATTTAATGAGCCAAAGCAGATTGGGCTTACTGACACCGTCTACTCTCACATCTTTAGTGGGTCAACCGAAAACTTAGTGGTATCCCTATTTTTTTTTTTTTTTTTTTATATATATATAAAGAACAATGCCCAAAATAGCTCTGGCGTGTATCGTGATGTGAACTATACCAAAAAAAAGTAGATTTTTTTCTTAGTTAATTATCATCAAAAATAATTTTTATTACAAGCTGGATAAAAAGACGCGATTTTATGTATTTTTGCCCAAAACGACGTTCCAATGCTAAAAAATATGACTCTGAAAGTAAACACATAGACAAACTACGTCCCGTTTCACAGATTATGAAAAACACGTTCGGTCTAAAGTCGTGAATAAAAGTTAAAAATAATTTTGAATTAGGATTCTAGCTTTACATTATAAATTAATCTGCTATTTTATTTTACTTACAATCAACTATTGAGATAAAAATAAGTAAAGAGTTCAAATGCTACGTGAATAAGTACGTAGAAACGAACTTTTTTAAAAAGACGAGACAAACTGTCATTGTCAATTTGCCATTTGTTTGTTTGACCTTGGCCTCTGTCGAAAACTAATGCCTACTATAATAGCTCAATTATTTTAAGATAATTTCATTTCGCACCTTCTTATACGGAAGTTATGATCATTTATTTTAATATAAATCATCATGTAATGTTCCATTTAGAGTAATACTACAATCTATTGTTTGTGAAGTTTGAATAGATGGCCGGCTGACATAACCTCATCACTTATTTAAAATAATATGTTTTCCGGGACCCAAGACAATAGAATAGGTCAAATAGAAAGCTTTTTATTTTATTGATTCCAATGATGATTGTTTACAACAATCATTAGACTTATACATGTGTTTCCGTTAAAAAGTTTTCTTGTATGGGGCTATGGGCGTTGTTCTTTGAGGACGCGGGTGCAGGCGCTTGCCCTTTTGTTCTTGTCGGAACTGCATTAACACTTCATACTATTTCATAACTATGTTTGGATTTACGCGCCCGCGCTCATACCCGCGCCCTCGAGTTCAACGTAAATAGAGCTAGGTCAAGAGGGATAGAACTTAGAGGAACTTTCCCTCAAATGAGCCGCCGTTTGGGAAAGTACCTCCACCTTACAGAAGACCACACTGAAGATGCACTTCGTAACTGTTGTGCTATGTTTCTGCTGGTGAATAAGGTTGCCAGAGCTCAGTTGGGGAGGGTTTGGGGTTTTAAAGGCAGACAACGCATCTGTGCGGTAGTTGATGTCCTTGGGCAGCGGTGATCACCTCCCATCAGGTGACCATCTTGTTCGTTTGCCTCTTTTTACCATTAAAAAAACACGCACTCGTGGTGGTATTATTAAGAGGGTTTATGATATTCGCAATGTCTCCGCAGTCAGTGACTACAGTGGCGGGCATCACGTCGTACCCCCTGGACACGGTGCGCCGGCGAATGATGATGCAATCAGGCCGACCGGTCAACGAGCGGCTGTACAAGAACACGGCTCACTGCTGGGCGGTGATCCTCAAGCAGGAGGGCCCCGGAGCCTTCTTCAAGGGCGCCTTCTCCAACGTCCTCCGAGGCACGGGCGGCGCCTTCGTCCTCATCCTATACGACGAGATCAAGAATATCCTCTGATGCCCTCTACTGGGAAGCTTAGAGTTTAGAAGAGTTTAGACGGACCGCAGGAAACGGACGCGATGGACAGTTTTCTCGGCGATTGAAATTTTGAACGGTGTATCCTTTCTTTTACAATTCTCTTTAAGATGGTACATATAGGCCTCTTTTGTTAAATTTCTTTAAATATATAATGAGCTATATTGGTCGCTTTTATTTTTAATTTTATTCTTGCCGAGCTTCCAATATCAATATTTTGGGGTAAAGTTTGAAAGATAAAACACATAATTCAAATTTCGTTTTATTATTTTTTATTTGAATTTAGGTACAGCTAAGTTTAGGTACATTGTGGTATCTGAAATGAATGTATAGGAAGGCAAGATGCCCACTATAAATCTAGCGAGAAAAGTGGAATTATAATTTTTGGAAGACTAAATGATGCTGTACGAAAACTCTCTACCTAATAAGTTAACGACTTTTATATTAGTGGACGGAACTTATGATTGCAAAATCAACGCTCTTACAAATTACTTTACGAAGAATTCTTTTTCGTTTAAAGAACACTACTTGATGTTGCAGAGTAGGGCGACGCCTCCGAGCGTCCAATAACGCCACTTGGAAGTTCATGGAGCTGACGTACTTGGTGTCCCTCGCTGCGGCCTTACAGACGTTGGGACACTCATTGGCTCGTGTAAATGCCTCTAAAGCTCTTTGTTTTCCCGTTTTGTAAGAACTTGAGCAGGATGAAGAATTACGATCCTGCTTTCAAGGCTCCAATATTTTAAATATCTCCGAGACTCGACCATGTCGGCTCCCAGGCTGGTCGACCAAGATGAGTAAAAGCACTTCTTTCGTCCAAAAATCCTATTTGATGTCGCAAAGCAGCGCGACGCCTCTAAGGGTCCAATGACGCGGATTGGCGTCCGTCTCGAAGTCGATGGAGCCGACGTACTTGGCGTCGGTTCGCTGCGGCTTGCGGTAGATGGGACACTCGTACAGGCGAGGGTCCTTGCCGGCTATCGTGTTGATGCCTCTGAAGATCTTTGTTTCTCCGTTTTGGGTGAACTCGAGCAGGATGAAGAAAAATTACGACCCAGCTTCCAAGGCTCCAATCGGCTTCATACCTCCGGTGCTCGCCCATATCGGCTCCCAGGCTGGTCGATCAAGATGAGTTAAAGCAGTTATTTCCCACAAAACATGTATTTGATGGCGTCTGTTCGCTGCGGCTTGCGGTAGATGGGACACTCATAAATATGAGGGTCCTTGCCAGCTGTCGTGTTGATGCCTCTGAAGCTCTTTTTCCCGTTTCGGGATAACTCTGGCAGGATGAAGAAATGATAAGATCCTTGGCTTCTTAGGCTCCAATTTGCAAAAGGTCTCCAGTGCCCCTACATATCGGCCTCCAGGTTGGTAGACCAGGTCGAATAAAAGCAGTTTCTCCCCAAAGAAAAAAAACTATTTGATGTCGCAAAGCAGCGCAACGCCTCTGAGCGTCGAATGACGCGGATTGGCGTCCGTCTCGAAGTCGATGGAGCCAACGTACTTGGCGTCTGTTCTCTGCGGCTTGTGGTAGATGGGATACTCGTAGAGACGAGGCTCCTTGCCTGCTATCGTGATGTCTCTCAAGCTCTTTGTTTTCCTGTTTTAGGGATACCCTGGCAGGATGAAGAAATAATTAGATCCTGCTTCCAATCTGCTTCGTACCTCCGGTGCTCGTCCATATCGGCTCCCAAGCTGGTAGACCAAGATGGGTAAAACTATTTGATGTCGCAAAGCAGCGCGACGCCTCTGAGCGTCCAATGACGCGGATTGGCGTCCGTCTCGAAGTCGATGGAGCCGACGTACTTGGCATCTGTTCTCTGCGGCTTGCGGTAGATGGGACACTCGTAGACGCGAGGGTCCTTGCCTGCCGTAGTATTGATGCCTCTGAAGCTCTTTGTTTTCCTGTTATAGGAGAACTCTGGCAGAATGAAGAAATAATACGATCTTTGGCTTCCAAGGCCCGAATCTGCTAAATATCTCCGGTGCTCGTCCATATCGGCTCCCAGGCTTGTCGACCAAGATGTGTAAAAGCAGTTCTTTCCCCCAAAAAATCTATTTGATGTCGCAAAGCAGCGCAACGCCTCTCAGCGTCCAATGACGCGGATTGGCGTCCGTCTCGAAGTCGATGGATCCGACGTACTTGGCATCTGTTCTCTGCGGCTTGCGGTAGATGGGACACTCGTAGAGGCGAGGGTCCTTGCCTGCCGTAGTGTTGATCGCGAAGATGTAGATCACTGGCATCTGCTCGTATAACACCTTGGCTTTGGATTCGATTAGTTTGCCCGTCTTGCGGTCAAGGGAGGCGCCTGTAAATAAAGTAAGGGTCAGAAGGAATCTGTCGTAAACCTTTGTCAGCCAACTATTGCGAATGAAATGTATCAGTTATGTACCAAAGGGAATAACGAGGTCAATTTGTGTACAGGACGGCCAACAAAACGCGGCTTAATAGTTAGAATATTCAAATATACTTTGTAACATATTGTTTAAAGTAAATAAATAAACAACTAGTAATGGGAGTGCATGCAAGTGGTGGGTGACGTTTGTAATATTATGTAGCAAATAAATGACTATTTTCGGGGCTTCTTTTATTTAGAGGATAAGTAAATGTAGCATTTGATCGTAAGAAAATGTTAAAGAAGTGTATAGATTAAACAAATAAATGTTTGTTTTTGCCTTATTTTATTTAGGATAAATATTAGGATTTTAGAGGCTAAATAAATGTAACATTTGTTTGAATGAAAAATGTTAAAATAAAGAAGGGTAGATCGTACCGACTAGCATCGTCAAGTCGCGCCCATATGTTTTGTCCTTATCACAAAGTTAGACTGTTTTACCCTGACCAGGTTGGAAAGTTGTGCTCGTCTCAGCTATCGCTAGCTGAGACCAGCCAAATCGCACTTAAGCGAGCCTGGTCAGGGGCCAAATCGTAGTTCACCGGAGGATCCAGTACTAAGAAGCCCTAAAGGAAACCACAAGAAAACCACAAGAAGCCTACCCAGAAGGCTGAATATCGGCGGGCTTGACGCGGCTAGGCGGGAAAGTGTACCCAGTTGTACCGACAGTGGCGTTTCACTCCGACCACCCGTAACCACATAAGGCCGAGTAACCACATAGGCCGCGTAACCACATAGGGCCGTGTACCACTACGCGCCCTACGCCCTGCGCCCTGCGCCCGTATCCCGCGCCGCCGAGTCACCGAGTCACCGTGCCCCGCGCCCAGCGCCGCAGAGTCGCCGTGCCCCGCGCCATCGAGTCACCGGGTCGACGCGTCCAGCGCCTCGCGCCGCCGTGCCGCCGCGACGCCTACGTCCCGCGCCCCGCGCCCTGCGCCGCCGTACCGCCGCGACGCCTGTGTCCCGCGCCCCGCGCCCCGCGCCCGCGTCGCCGTACCGCCGCGCCCCGTGCCCCGCGGCCCGCGCCCCGCGCTTGAGCCCGCGCTCCGTGCTCGCGCCCGCGCCCCGTACCCGCGCACCGCGCTGCGCGCTCGCGAACGTAACGAGGCCCGCAACTAGTGACTGTACGTGGAAGCACTAGTGTTCACCGACCGCTGCACGACCGAGTCCTGACCGGCGCACATTTCGCGACTCGAATATCGCTCAAGGGTCGTGAAAATTGGTCCTTCGAGCCGGATACTGTGGACAGTCAGTGAAGTGAACGAACAATAAGTGAACATTAGTGAAACAGTGACTCAGTGCAACAGTGACTCAGTGTAACAGAGACTCAGTGCAACAGTGACTCAGTGTAACAGAGACTCAGTGCAACAGTGACTCAGTGCAACAGAGACTCAGTGCAACAGTGACTCAGTGCAACAGTGACTCAGTGCAACAGTCTGTGACTCAGTGCTATAGTGACTCAGTGACTAAGTGATAGTGACTATGCCGTGCACAAGGTCCATGAGCGGAAAGACCGCTTCGCGAGAAAGGACATCGGCTGAACCGCTGAGGGATGCTGCGGCCGCCCAGATCGACAATGCACCCCGCCTCGATGCTGCTCAGGCTGAACGAGCAGCAAGCGCTATGCAGGCGAGGAGCACGGCGACCGCTCCGGGCAACTCGGCGGTATCAGGCACGGCTACTACGAGTGGAGCTACGTCCACCGATAACACTGCCACTGATACGACCGCCACTGGAACCACGACTACTGGCATCGCGACCACTGATACAACATTTAGGAAGGGCAACTCAGAGACGACTGTAACTACAAGACTGGATCCTCCGGAAACAAGAAGGGCTCGAAGAATTAGGGAGGGCGCAGCCCAAACTGAACTACCAACCGCCCCCACCGCAGCAGCCTCCCAGAACCCTGTGGAAGAGAACAGGGACCCGTCCGAACAACGACAAGCATGTAAGTCGACAGTGATTAGTGTGGACCGGAGGTCGAAACATAAAGCAACCCGCCTAGCTAAAGCTAAAGAAGAATTGTTGTGGCTTCAAGTACAATTAGCGGCCGCTCGTGTTGCTACAATAGAGGCCGAGGAAGAAGATGAAGATGATGATGACACCGTCATAACGCAGGAAGATACGGAGCAGCGAGTCACCGACTGGATCGAGGAGAGCGGCCGTCGGGTCGTGCCGGCTATTGCTGATCAGCCGCACATGGAAGACACTGCCTCATATCAAGCCCGCCGTGCTACAGCACCAGAACAGACGTTTGTCATCAGGGATCCCGAGCCAAGGTATGCACAGCAGCAACAGGCGCCGCCGCCGGAGTGCACAGAACGGCGCACTTTCGAGCAGCCCCAGCACACCTCGCAGCCAGCGAGACCTGCCCAACCAATGTACGTACCCCAGCCAGTGAATACGATAGTACCGGCGGGAGATGGAACAGTCGCCTTACAACAGAAGGTTGACTTAAGTGAATTAGCATCTGCGATAGCACTCGCAGCAAGAGGAGGACAACGACATCGCACAGAGCTACCGATATACAGCGGTTCGTACCAAGAATGGTTATCATTCAGAGCGGCCTATAAGGAATCTGAAGACGCCTACTCTGAATTAGAAAACTTAGCCCGCCTACGCCGAAGCCTGAAGGGAAGAGCAAAGGAAGCAGTTGAGGACCTGCTTATCTACAGCGCTCAGCCGGCTATTGTCATGAAGACTCTCGAGTCAAGGTTTGGACGACCAGATACAATCGCCCTGGCAGAGATCGAACGCCTGAAGAGCTTGC
Organism: Nomophila noctuella; assembly: GCA_958496325.1. Lineage (NCBI taxonomy): Eukaryota > Metazoa > Arthropoda > Insecta > Lepidoptera > Crambidae > Nomophila > Nomophila noctuella. Next base: position 2,904,269 of record OY292481.1, on the reverse strand, counting down.
CACGCCCTACAGACGCCCCGAGGGAACTCTGCATATTCGCAACGAGAGTGGCCAACATTGTGGCCACGCTTCGAGCACTCGAGAAGACACATTACCTCTACAGTCCCGAGGCTACAAAGGCGACCATTGAAAAGCTCACCCCGTCACTGCGATACAGGTGGTTCGACTTCGCAGCAGAGCAGAGTCAAGATGAAGCGGACCTTCCTAAGTTGGCGCGTTTCCTCCAGAGAGAAGCAGACAGATGTAGTATGTACGCGCAGCCAGAACAAGTGGAGATGACGCGAATAAATGAAGCCTCCGGCCGCGCTCCTGTAAGAAAACAGAAGACATACATCACATCTCAGAAGAGAACCGAACCCGAGTGTCCTGCATGTGGGAGGCAGGACCACCTTACCCCCGCTTGCCGCCATTTCAAGGAAATGGACGTGAACAAGCGGTGGGAATTTGCGAAGGAGAAAGCTTTGTGCTTCCGGTGTCTGAAGGGAAAACACCGGAAGTTCAACTGCCGCGCAAAACCGTGCGAAGAGAAGGGCTGTGGAAGATTGCACCACACCCTGCTACACGCCCACTCGAAGGAGGAAGACAAGGAAATAGTGGCTTCTACCTGGACACCGATAAAAACACAGGCGTACCTCAAGATTGTACCAGTGAGAGTCGTAGGACCGAAGGGCGCCGTAGACATACATGCCTTGTTGGATGATGGGTCCACCGTCACCCTTATTGATGAAGAAATAGCACAGCGAACAGGAACCAGGGGACGAGTCGAACCCCTACATATAGAATCAATCGGGAATGAAGAAATGAGTGCGTCGCAGTCACGACGGGTCACCGTAACATTGGTTGGAGCAGCTGGCAGGAAGAAGTTGAGGGCGAGAACGTTCGCCAACCTCCAGTTATCGGCCCAGCAAGTACGGGAAGAGGACATCAAGAGTTGTACTCACCTAAAGGACATACTAGGCGAGATAACTTATGCGAGCACAAGACCGAAGATGCTGATCGGGCAGGACAACTGGAGCCTCCTCCTGGCACAGGAGACCAGGAGGGGAAGACGTGATCAACCAGTTGCCTCACGCACGGCGCTAGGCTGGGTGCTGCACGGCGCCCACACCCGAATCACAGGACAACGTGTGCATTTTGTCAACCAACTTGGCGAATTAGAAAGGAAAATGGATGAAGAACTCAAGCATTATTTCACAATGGAGGCACTCACGGTGGAGCCGAGAAGACCTCAGAGCGACCCCGAGCAGCGTGCACTCCAACAACTTCAAGAAGGAACCACTAAATTGGAGAATGGTGCATACGAAACACGGCTTCTGTGGAAGAAGGAGCCGCCGCAAATGCCGAACAATAGAGAAAACGCCATCAAGAGGCTGTTCGCCACTGAAAAGAAAATAGACAAGGATCCCAACTTAAAGAAAAAATATGAAGAACAAATGGACGATTTGATAAAGAAGGGTTACGCAGAGAAGGCGCCACCCTATGCTGTTCCGGGGAAGTTATGGTACCTTCCCCACTTCCCAGTTCTCAATCCGATGAAGCCAGGGAAGGTGAGAGTGGTTCACGACGCCGCCGCCAAAACAGGAGGAGTCTCACTGAACGACCACCTTCTGACAGGCCCAGATTTGCTGCAGTCATTGCCCGGCGTGCTGATGCGGTTCCGGCAGTACCCCATCGCTGTCACTGCAGATATAAAGGAAATGTTTATGCAAGTAAAAATAAAGGCTGAAGACCGCGATGCGCTGCGTTACCTTTGGAGAGGTCAACACCGAGGAGATCACCCGCCGGAAGAGTACCGAATGACCTCGCTGATCTTCGGTGCCACTTCATCGCCAGCCACCGCAATCTTCAACACAACCGAGATATGAACAGACTCACCCGGAGGCATGCAAAGCCATAATAAAAAATCATTACGTCGACGACTACCTGCAGAGCTTTCGGGATCGAGACGAGGCGATAAGGACAGCGCGCGACGTAAAGTGGATACAACTGGAAGCCCACTACGAGTTAAGACAGTGGGCCTCCAACGACCCCGACATATTGAAGGAACTGGGGGAGGTCCGCGACACAGAGTCCACGACCAAAGCCCTTAATGATGGTGAAAAGACTGAACGAGTACTCGGTCTGATCTGGCGTCCCGATCGCGACGTTATTACATTCAATTTAGAAATGAAAAGACTCCCAGATAATATTTTGATTTCAGAAAAGCCCACGAAGAGACAACTGCTGAGGGTCGTCATGTCTCTCTACGACCCGCTCGGCTTCGCCTCGCCAGTCACAGCTCGGGCGAAGCAGATACTGCAGGAGACCTGGCGGAGAGGAACGGGCTGGGACGACCAGCTCGACGAGGACCTCGCAGACCAATGGCGGACCTGGCTGGGACATCTACTCTCACTCAAAGACTTAACGATCCCACGTTGTGTTCCAGGTTTCAGCGGGGCGCGCAGGAGAGAGCTCCACATCTTCGTGGACGCGAGCGAGGCTGCCTACGCTGCTGCGCTGTACTGGCGCACCGAGGACGCGATGGGGAAGATAGCCATCTCGCTGGTTCTTGCCAAGGCGAGAGTGGCCCCGCTGAAACTGACGTCGATCCCGAGGCTCGAGCTGCAGGCGGCGCTGATAGGCGTCCGAATGGCGAACGCAGTAATAGAAGAACACGACGAGAAGCCAGATCAGAGGGTGTTCTGGACGGACTCCAAGACCGTGCTCACCTGGCTGCGAAGAGGAGCACGCGCCTACAAGCCGTTCGTCGCGCACAGACTCGCCGAGATCGAGGAGCACACCAGAGTGGCAGAATGGAGATGGGTGCCTACCAGTTTGAACGTCGCAGACGACGCCACCAGAGACGTGCCATGCACATTTAACTCAGAACATAGATGGTTCCGAGGTCCCGCCTTCCTAAAGGGACCAGAAGAGGAATGGCCAAGAGAGATCAATAAGGAGGAAGAGATACACACAGGCGAAGAATCGGTGATGACCATAGGGGCACGTCACCGGCGGGAGAGCATATTGGAAGCTGTTCCCGACTTCACCCGATTCTCGCGTTGGGAACGATTGTTGCGAACGACGGCGCGAGTAGTTCAATTCATAAACATAATTAAAAGGAAAACACAACGGGTTAATTACGCCCGCACGAAGAGAAATAAATTAGAAGATCCAGATTACACCGGAAAAAGAAAAAGAGAGGTTAGTAAAACTCTCAAAGAAGAGAAAGAATCGAGAGGAAAGAAGACTCTCAATTTTATCAAGCTGCCAGCCGAGCAACTCATAGAAGCCGAAAAACTTTTAGTCCGCGCCGTTCAGGAAGACGCTTTCGCAGAAGAACTAGAGGATCTGCGACACGGGCGCCGCGTGAGTAACCAGAGCAAACTCAGAGCTTTGGCTATAGACATACAAGCCGGGCTCATCGTAATAAGGTCTCGCATAAGCAAGTTGGAAGACGTCGCAGAAGAGACAAAGAGGCCTGCCGTGCTGGACGGGAGACACCACATCTCTCGTCTCTTCATCGAAGATGCCCACCGTAGACACCACCACCAAGGGGTGGAAGCAACCATTAACCACTGCCGACAACGTTTCCACATAATCGGCGTGCGTCCAGTCGCGAGGCAAATTGTACGGGGATGTCTGCCCTGTCGAGTGCGCAAAGCCGCGCCTCCAGAACCAGCTACGGGGAACCATCCGCCGAGTCGGCTCGCTCACCATCAGCGAGCCTTCACCTATGCAGGCGTCGACTACTTCGGTCCGCTGCAAGCCACGATGGGGAGGGCCACGGTCAAACGGTACGTGGCTCTCTTCACCTGCCTCACGACGAGAGCGGTCCACCTGGAGCTGGCCGCCAGCCTCACCACCGATTCGGCAGTCATGGCTCTGCGCAGAATGATTGCGCGCAGAGGCTGCCCCAAGGAGATATGGAGCGACAACGGCACCAACTTGCAGGGAGCCGATAAAGAGCTCCGGCAAGCGATCGACGAGGCCACCGAGTTTGAAGCGTCAAGAAAGAAGATCGTCTGGAAATACATCCCGCCGAGCGCGCCCTTCATGGGAGGGGCCTGGGAGCGCATGGTGCGCTCTGTGAAGACCGCACTCGCGGCGGTCACGTCGGGGCGAGCGGTGAGCGACGAGATACTCGCCACCCTTCTCGCCGAAGCGGAGCTGACGGTCAACAGCCGTCCGCTCACACACGTCAGCGTCGACCCAGAGGATCCCGATCCGCTGACGCCACACCACTTCATCCTGCTCGGTCCAGCCCACGAGCCGCCGATGGGGGTCTCCTCAGACAGAGACCTCCTCGGGCGGACACACTGGCGCGCCTCACAGCGCCTCGCCGACATGTTCTGGGGCCGATGGCTCAAAGAATACCTGCCGGAACTCCAAAACCGGCGGGAGCCCCACGGACGAGGAGAAGGCTTGAGGGTCGGCCACATCGTCATCATTGCCGACAACAACCAGCCACGCAACACGTGGCCGCTGGGACGAGTCATAGCGGTCTACCCGGGAGCAGACGGAGTGGTCCGCGCAGTCGACGTGCAGACACAAGGGGGAGTCCTGCGCCGCCCCACGAAGAAGCTGGTGATCCTGCCCACGGAGTCGGCCGCCCTTCCAGCAGCAGGAGATGCGTCGCCACAACTGCCGACGCACGGCGGGAGAATGTACAGGACGGCCAACAAAACGCGGCTTAATAGTTAGAATATTCAAATATACTTTGTAACATATTGTTTAAAGTAAATAAATAAACAACTAGTAATGGGAGTGCATGCAAGTGGTGGGTGACGTTTGTAATATTATGTAGCAAATAAATGACTATTTTCGGGGCTTCTTTTATTTAGAGGATAAGTAAATGTAGCATTTGATCGTAAGAAAATGTTAAAGAAGTGTATAGATTAAACAAATAAATGTTTGTTTTTGCCTTATTTTATTTAGGATAAATATTAGGATTTTAGAGGCTAAATAAATGTAACATTTGTTTGAATGAAAAATGTTAAAATAAAGAAGGGTAGATCGTACCGACTAGCATCGTCAAGTCGCGCCCATATGTTTTGTCCTTATCACAAAGTTAGACTGTTTTACCCTGACCAGGTTGGAAAGTTGTGCTCGTCTCAGCTATCGCTAGCTGAGACCAGCCAAATCGCACTTAAGCGAGCCTGGTCAGGGGCCAAATCGTAGTTCACCGGAGGATCCAGTACTAAGAAGCCCTAAAGGAAACCACAAGAAAACCACAAGAAGCCTACCCAGAAGGCTGAATATCGGCGGGCTTGACGCGGCTAGGCGGGAAAGTGTACCCAGTTGTACCGACAGTGGCGTTTCACTCCGACCACCCGTAACCACATAAGGCCGAGTAACCACATAGGCCGCGTAACCACATAGGGCCGTGTACCACTACGCGCCCTACGCCCTGCGCCCTGCGCCCGTATCCCGCGCCGCCGAGTCACCGAGTCACCGTGCCCCGCGCCCAGCGCCGCAGAGTCGCCGTGCCCCGCGCCATCGAGTCACCGGGTCGACGCGTCCAGCGCCTCGCGCCGCCGTGCCGCCGCGACGCCTACGTCCCGCGCCCCGCGCCCTGCGCCGCCGTACCGCCGCGACGCCTGTGTCCCGCGCCCCGCGCCCCGCGCCCGCGTCGCCGTACCGCCGCGCCCCGTGCCCCGCGGCCCGCGCCCCGCGCTTGAGCCCGCGCTCCGTGCTCGCGCCCGCGCCCCGTACCCGCGCACCGCGCTGCGCGCTCGCGAACGTAACGAGGCCCGCAACTAGTGACTGTACGTGGAAGCACTAGTGTTCACCGACCGCTGCACGACCGAGTCCTGACCGGCGCACATTTCGCGACGCGAATATCGCTCAAGGGTCGTGAAAAATTTGACCGAGTTATTCCAGTTGGTCAGATTATTCGTAAAACACGTAACACATGACTGACACTGGTGCACCTTGTAAAATTAAGTGCAATATATAGAAAGTGCATTTCCGTCGAACTTCGATCGCGTTTTTAGCCTGTGTGTTTCTACACTCAACCTTCATTATTAATAAGAATCTCATATTTCTAGCCCTCAATGTGTACACTATTCCTCGATTTAACCAACGGACTAAAGAAACAGCCAAGACTTAGACAGAAAATATCAGACATGGACAATACTGTAGCAAGTAGTAGCAACTGAACCTTACCTTCCAGAAACAGGCCGTACACATAGACACCCTCAGCAGGACCCTCGTGCACGTCCTCACGGTTCAGCTTGGTGATGTGGTTCTGCAGCACCACCGAGTCCAGAGCCCAGCCCTTGTGACTTCGGGTCACCTCCTGGAATCACACAATATATTGGTCCTCCCGACAAACAGTGAATTGATCCCGTAGTCAGAGGCGGGCGCTGAAGAAACAAGTATGTCTGTAGTGGATCTCATTACTTCTCTGTCTATCTCTCACTATACTAAGTGCCAGCAATACGGTCATGCCGCTAAGACGTGTAAGCAGGAGAACCCCACTTGCGGCCATTGCGGCATAACAGGCCACGGCATCAAGGACTGTCCTAAGAAGGCCGAAACTCCGAAATGTGCCACTTGTTTGCACTTCAAGAAGCCATGTGACCACAAAACCGGTGACGTAGACTGTCCTGCCAAAAAAATGGCCGAGAAAAGGTTCATCAACTCTGTAGATTATGACGGCGCCTAGGTGCGCCAGCTTTATTGTATATTTTTATTACCTTTTATTAATGGATAAGCTTATTTCAGACTTAGATAATTACTCTGTATCTGATGCAAAGGTATGTGACGTGCAAGATTGCAAACAATATTTATCCTACTATAGCAACCCATTTACAATACTAACACAAAATGTTCGCAGTATTTTTAAAAATTTTGATAATTTCAGCACTTTTCAACAAAGATTAAACATCGATTTAGACATAATTGTAATGACAGAGTGCTGGCTAAATAAAAACTGTATATTACCGCAAATATCTGGTTATAATTTGTTTAGTAGTAAACAACATTACAACCAGAATGACGGAATAGTTGTTTATGTGCGGGATAACATCTCTGTTACCGTTGAGGAGCCTAATTTATTAGAATGTAATCGCTTGTTAATCAGGATTAATAAAGATACTGCGATTTTAGCTTTGTACCGCCCACCGTCCTTTAAAAACACTAATAAATTCATTAACTCTTTAAATGACTCTTTGCAGCAGTTATCAAAATATAAAAATTTGATTATAACTGGTGACATAAACATTAATATACTTCCGGATAACTACACTACCGACGCCCAAGAATATCTCAATTTATGTTCTTTTCATGGCTTACTCCCTGCGCATTCCTTTCCTACTCATCAAAGCGGGTCTTGTTTGGACCATTTTTTGCTGAAGTCTAATTTCCCATCGACTGCAATTGTTGCTAACTCTTCACTAACCGATCACAAGGCTGTCCTACTAACACTTAATTATAATTTACCTAAAGTAGCACGTTCGCACAAAATAACTAGGCTAAATGTAAACAAACTTGAACACGATTTATGCAATATCGACTTTACACCTGTGTATAGCTCCGATGACCCAGATTATTGCATGTCTTATTTAATTAAAAACGTACAACAATCTATATTACAAAACACAGTGGCTATACAGATGAGTAATCGCAAATACAATATCAAACCATGGATTACTCCGGGACTTATACGTTGCATGAGACATAGGGACAAACTTCACATGAAAGCCAGATCTCACCCTGAGAATCTTACAGTTCAGCTGACATATAAGAGATATCGCAATTTTTGTAATGACTTATTGAAAAAGGTTAAAAGCACCTATGACCGACAGAAATTAGAAAAGGCGGGTAAAAATAATAAACAAGTTTGGAAATTCATAAAAGAGGTAACCCATATGTCGAAGCAGTCTGTATCGTGTTCAGATTTGTTAAAAATTAATTCTTCAGATATTGTGTCTGCAAACAGCGCAAATGATTTCTTTGTCAACGTTGGTAAAAATCTGGCGGGGAAATTACATAAACAAACGTCTTGTTTACCTACTTGTCCTTCGTCGGACTACTGCACGCAGAAATCATTTGTAATGTTGGACACAGATGAAGTGGAGATTGATAGGATCATCTCAGGCCTTAAGGATGACTCAGCGGTTGGCTGGGATAACATATCGAACAAGATACTCAAACAATTTAAGTACATCCTTATCCCACCACTAACCTATATTTATCGACAATGCTTGGCAAAAGGGATCTTTCCCAAATGTTTGAAAAAAGCCATCATTATCCCTGTTCATAAATCCGGCAGCAAAGTGGAAATAAATAATTACAGACCTATTTCAATCCTTACTGGTTTATCTAAAATCCTGGAAAAAATTATAAACAAAAGACTTGTCCAGTATTTAGAAAAACAATTCATTCTATCAAAATGTCAGTTTGGTTTTCGACAAAAACTCTCAACGGCGGATGCTGTTCATGAGTTAACTGATTATTTAGTACAGGAACTGGACAACGGTAAGCGACCATTAGGTGTCTTCCTCGATCTTGCCAAAGCCTTCGATACGGTGTCCATTCCCATATTATTAAGGAGGCTAGAATCTGTTGGTATTAGGGGTATGCAACTTAAAATCTTTGCTAATTACTTATCTAACCGTTCCCAATTTGTTAAAATAGACAGTGTCTTCAGCTCTGAAATTAATAATAATAATAATTTTGGAATCCCACAAGGAAGTATCCTAGGACCTACCTTGTTTTTGATAAACATAAATAACTTATGTAACCTTAACCTAGAAGGCGGCAAAATAATTTCTTATGCCGACGACACTGTCCTACTATTTTCCGCAAACTCAGACACAGCGACTTACGCATTGGCGCAGCGAGGCCTCAATATTGTAAATAACTGGCTTCAGCAAAATTTGCTTACACTTAACGCAGCAAAAACTAAATACGTGATATTCTCGATGCGCAAAGGTGTTGTAAATAACCAAAAACTGCATGCCCATCATTGTTTTCCTATACTAGTTCCTTGTAATTGTCCCGAAATAGCTTCTACTAACAAGATTAAATATCTGGGTATACTAATAGATGACACTCTCTCCTTTAGACCTCACTTAGAAACCTTGAACAGTCGAATACGTAAGTTAATATTTGTTTTTAAAAATTTACGCAACTTTGCAGATAAAGATACAATAAGATTGATTTATTTAGCGTTATGTCAATCAATTTTAACTTATTGTATCACGTCTTGGGGTGGCGCAGCCAAATCATCGCTTCTATGCGTTGAAAGGGCGCAGCGTGCTGTTCTAAAGGTCTCTGCCAATCTTCCATTCCTCCACCCTACTGATCTTCTTTACAAAGATTGCAATGTCCTAACAGTTAGACAATTATTTATATTAGCGATAGTCCTAAAACAACATAGTGCACTTCCCTTTAGTCCTGATTATATCCTTAAAAGAAGGGCAGATAAGGTTTGTCCTCTTTCCGTCACAACCAAACATGCCTTCACTTCCCATTTCTTTATGTTCTTAGGTCCGTTGTTATATAATAGATTAAATGCCAAATGTAACATTTATCCACTTTCATACAATAGTGCTAAAAGAAATCTTAGGCTCTTTCTCCGAAAGGACACAGTTTTTTTTGGGCCCACCAACAATCGGTAACGTTTAAGACAAAGAGAACTATGTAAAAAATGTATATATTTTTTTATGAATTTTGCTATTGAAGTGAATTTCAAACGAAACCGGAGTCATAAAACCAAAATAAAAAGCCTTATTTTGATTATATCCGTGAAATATCTGTCCAAAGATTAGTAAACAATGGCTGACATCCAGATAACTGAAGGAAAAAAGGTTTTTATCAATAGAATTAAAATGAAACACTTGAAATCGAACATAAAGGAGACGCAATTTACTTTTGGAACGGTTTTCATGCCTATTTTTATCTAAGGCGGTGATTGATAGCGACTTTTAATCATTTTATTAATGAAATAAAATAATACGAATAAACAATACAAAAAAATCCGTATAACGGAACGCAAGTGCTAGTCTATTGCCGGATTTTGATTTTATTTAAAAACTGAATACAAATGTCAGAAACCTTCAGTCTGTCAACTGTCATTAATGGTTTTACTATATAATTTAAAAAAGCTGTAGTTTGTTTGTTTGAACACGCTACTATCAGAAACAGCTGGTTCGAATTGAAAAAATATTTTTGCGTTGGATTATCTATTAGTCGAGCCAGGCTTAAACTAAAAAATGTTAAGCTATAGTTTATGACTACATATTTTTGCAAAAACCTTATTCTACGCGGACAGAGTCACAGGCGGACACTAGTCATAATAAATTGCTTTTACTTCAGATACGTAGGAAAAACATAATGGAAAATCGCCCTTATGTGTAAGTATTTACGGTTCAGGCGTTGAAAGTCAGGAAAGCAAATAGACAGATTAGTTTATGAGGTTAATATATATTTTCCCATCTTATTTCTAACGATTCCGGTTAAAATATGAAAAAGTAATTTTACCACTATAATCTGGAGATTATAAGGAATAAATTGATACCCATTTCGTTAATAAACGCTAAAATTTTATGTGGGCCTAACTCTCCATACAAAAACGATTGTCACCTTTATCGTACAAAGATACAGAGGAATTGTTATATGTTGCACAGTAATTTATTTAATTTAATTTAATTGATTGATTTATTTGTTATTTTTTATTGTAACATTGAATATTTTAATTGTGTGTTTGCTTAAGGTATTTTGTAAGTGTTTAGATTAAAGTAAGTTAACTTAAGTCCTTTTTACCGCCTGAAATACAGGGAATCCTAGTTCAGGCACATTTTGTTAATTTAGCAACTAAGATATTTATATACATTTTAATGATTTTTCCTGTGCAGAATGTTTATTGAATAAAGTTTTATTTATTATTTTATTATTTATTTACTATATTTATCTCAATAGCGAAAGCATGAGTCTCGGGGGCAAAGGAGTCAGTGGAATACGCCTGGTTTGAAGATGTATCTAGATGAACCATGGGAAATATCAAATAAAGAACACAGATAAATTGCTGTCTCTGCAGCAATTTATCCTATTGGTAATATATCTTATTCCTACCTAAGGCGGGTTATGCGATCTCTCTTTGATCTTGTCAGATGCTGTCCTACCGAGTTATGAGAGCGAACTAATGTACATAAGTTAAATAGGACTAATTACCTGTCGCATGGCAGTAAGGAAGCCCTGTGGGTTGAAAAATCCAGTCATCCAGAATGTGTGAGGGCGACCAGTCCGCAGCCACACGCGGTACTGCTGCTCGCGCTCCAGCAGCTCAGTGTACCAGAAGCCCAGGGTTGCAGACTCCCACGACACCTAAGGAAAGGGGAAACATGTAGGTACCTTTGAGCGTGAGACTTTATCTGAGCGGATATGTGTCGTAAACGCCAATAGAATAATGTGCTGAACACGTGAACATTTCAGCATTTAAATCCAATTGGCTGCTTACGGCACATCTCCACTCCGCTTTACTCATATCCGCTTACGTGGCGACTCTGTTTAAGTCTGATTTTAGTATATATTATAGGCAACAGCGGTTTTAGGTGCTTTTCAAAAACTGAAAGTGTTTGCCAAAGGGTTATTATTCGGTGTAAGCTACGTTACGGTACTTTACATTCATTAAATAATTTAGTCATAATTTCGCCTTACTGTTCTGATACGCTCACAAGATCGCACCGATGTCGAAGATCGAAGCAAAGCCTGCATGTTCCTAAAAATACTACTATGTTCAAGTAAAATGTTTAGTTAGTAAGCTACCCATAGACTTACCTACATGTCGTATATTTTCTCCTACGGATCCTATGAAAATGATCATAAATATAACCACTCAACCGTCCGTGGATACCATAGTATCCAAAAAAAATATGTAAACTTACGTCCGTGGATACTATAGTATCCAACAGAGAAAAAAAATTCTTGGTGTATAAAACTGCTTTAAAACGCCATCTGTTGGCCTGTGACGATAGCCCGAGCTTTTAGAACGATACTCTATTAACTAATACACTTAAAAAATCATAGATGGCACTATAGTATGCTTTCTGGACTGAATAATATTTTTTTTTGTTTAGTGTTACCTGTGTTTTGAGGAACTTGTGCATGCGCGTGGAATTACTGCTGATTATGTCGTTAGAACTTGTTTTATTATATAATTCAGTTGGTTTTTATTAATCTTTATGATTGTAGAACCACATATTTGCTGTGGTGTTTCTTTCACGGCGATGAATATCGAGTAAACCCATTATTACGAGAGGCTGTAACTTTCGTGTACAAACAATAGCCGCCGATAAGGTTTTTTCTAACTATTCCATAAAATTTGTTTTATTGAAGATTCATTAGTTTGTTATTAACATACCTTTATAATTATTTGATAAAAATACATTAAGTCTGCTGAAGATTTCTTAAAATAACATGAAAGTTACCTACTCATGACGCGACCAGCGATGACCAATGTGAGGGAGAAGGTAATCTTTATGAATTTATTGTACCTCAACAACTGTATAACACAAAATTATTTTGGTATCATTTGAAAGGTAATTTAGCCCAGATTAATAATATATTTTTTAATTGTCACAATCAAATTTAATTATGCCAAAAAAGTTAAGTTGAAATAATTAAATAAGCATTTATTCAAGGTTTTGTAAGTTTTTGGCCCAAATACAGAAAAAATTATGAAATTTTATACAATAAAATATATGTTGTGTGGTAGTGTATATAATCAGCTTCAGCACAATATTTTTTTTGTAGCTGTAGGTCGTTTAGGTAATGAGTTATGAAGCATTTTTCGAGAGTTCACAAGCCGCAATTTTACGCTGTGACGGGCCGCGCGGACCCGGACGTATGCTTACATAGTCATAAAGCGCGCCGGACGGTTGAGTGGATAATAATATGTAGCTCATCCATTTCTCAAACTTTTACCAACCTTGAGCCACTTCTGCGGTATTCTTGCATCGTACATGGCGTCCAGCGACTCACGAAGACCCTGACTCATCACGATGGTGCCATCGATGGCCAGCTTCAAGTCGCAAAGAGTTGACTGTACTGTTTTGATCACCTTCTGGATCCTGTCGATTTCTTGCCTGGAGTGAAATAAAACTTTTAGAGGTCAGAGAAGGAATGTTTGAAATTATCAAGACGTCTTTTGCATTTGTTTCTTTTAATAACTGATATTATCTAGGTAGTTAATAATTATGGTAAAGTAACTAACAGCAGTTTTTGCAACACCAGACATTACCATTTAAATTATTGCTTAGTTAAAATAATGACCAGGTTATTCAGTTTTGGCAGTCATAGTGTCCAAGACACACTAGGCGGAAAATTGCGACAAGAGTTCGGCGTGACTACGCCTGCAATGTTTTTTTAAATGGAAGATGACACACTATTCCGAAATTACGCGTATTACGCGCATCTCGTAATTTTGTATAGAAAGTGCATCGCAGCCGAACTTTTGTACCGTTATTTCAGCCTAGTGTGTTCCTCCACTTACCTCAAGAAAATGTTCATTGGTAAGAAAGCTCCCATCTTCTGCAGCGCCTCTCTTACTTCAAAGTCTATGTATTGCTTCGGCAATTTCTCCAACATGTCTTCGGCAAGTCTATACACTATGCTCTCTCTCGTCTCACCGCCCTGACTTCCACCTTCCTTCGGCTGTACGCTCAGGATCGTATCCAATATATCCTTCGCACTGTTGATCTGATACGTGATATCAGCGTTTCCATGCAACCCAAATACTTCAGGAGTGTCAGTCAACGGTAGCTGGTTTATGTAATCCACGTAACCCTGCAAGTTCCTCGTCTGGGGAACCTTGTACCCTTTGTAGAACTCGAATCCGGGCCTTAGGAGTACATCACAGAACCAAACGTTGGTGAAGGTTGTGAGCAACCGCTTGTCGAAGTCGTCAGTGACTCGTCCGCCATATTGGACCTCTCCGAGCATGTAGCATATCGTCGGCCACGATATCCCTTTCTTTGGGTCGATGTCGTCCAAATGGTTTTGTACGAATTGGACACTCGCAGCGTAGTCGGCCTGATTGAACTCGTAGGGTATGTTCCAGCCGAGAGGTCCGAACTTGCGACGCTCCTGGACGATGGTGTGGAGGAATGCTACTGCGTACAGGAGCGGGGGCCACTGCGTCAGCGAAGAGTAGTCTAAGGTGTCTTGAGTGATGTTTTGATAAGTCCTCTTCATGCTTGCCCTGATACCTTGCGGCGGTTCGTTGGTGAACTTGATAGCCATCTGGAGCAGGCCTAGAATGAAAGAAAAAATAATATATGAAGGCTTCAGAGATACACATATGACTCTTCAATTGTTGATTGATTCTGATTGATACTGATTGATTCTGATTCCGACTTTGGAAGGCGATGATCTATCGAGAAGAGCAGCAAAAAAATTGCTCGTTTCTATCCCCAAGATATTTGTCAGTTTTCATACTCTTACTTAGTCATCATACCTATTGGGAACTCCGTGTGGACTTCAGTGGTAAGCCACAGCCTGAAGGATTCTTCGATGTGTTCGGTCTCGATGAGCGCGTCCATGGCTTCAACGCAAAAGGGCAAGGACAAGTGGATGTTCTGCAGCAGCACCCAGCCGCCTTCGCTCATTGAGTCTGAGATCATCTTCCGAGCAACTATCTCTTGGCCTTGGCCCATGGATACTGCTTTCAATACTGTATATGGAGAAGGAAATAGTAATTAATGGCAATATTAAGTAAATGGCCATTATATTATGATAGTGGATACAATTATTCAGCTTATGTCATAATAGCGAAAATCAAGCCATATGGTGAAATGACGATTTGCGCGGAAAGAGCTGGATGCGAGACGACGGTTTTATCACTGCTAGCGCCCTGGGCGTGTTTTCTAAGGCTCCCTCTACGCCTAAGTAAACTTAGAACTATAAGGATAGGTCCGGGGCGCCTGTGGTGCTCCTTTTATCCGGTGACCAGGACCGTCGCCCAACCGCGCCCTACCGTAAAACCGCTACTGCCAAGGATCGAGCTAGATGAACTTAACAGCCTTTAGAGAAACCTATGAGATGATGATGATGAATTTGGGAAGCGTGGGAAGCCTCATTATTAGTAATCATAAAATAATTATAGTAGTAGAAGTACCAGATCCTCACCAATATCCTTGGCTTTCGCTAACGACGCGATTTGCGCTGAAGGGTCAGATCCGATGGACAGAATGCAGATGAGCGGAGTGCGAGGCTCTGACTCTTCCCAGGTCGTCTCCAGGTTGAGGATGCAGCCTTCACCGTACTCTGGGCCCAGCGAATCTGGAATAGGGGAACTATTTACTCAAATGCTTGAAGTTATTAATACCAGCTGTAAGGTGAAGGAAAACAACGTGAGGAAACCTGCAAACTATGATTAAGAAAATAAAAATGGGCAAATCATGCCATTAAAATTGCCAAGAAAGTTGTTGTGTGTTGTCAAATGAGTAAAATGCAACCATTTTACACAGTTGTGATAACTGGGTCTCAACCCTCAGTTTTATAACTTGAGGAGGAGAATCATGAATCATATTTAAGTATTTTTGGAAATCTTAATGAAGTATTTTGTATTCTTGTCGTATGGATAAAAAGTTACGTTTTGTAACGTTCTTGTAACATAGAAAACATACCAACTATATACTTCCGAGCTTGTGAAAGTGTCCTATCAGGACTCCAAGACCTGATGAGTAGCAGCTTCCGGAATACGTCGAGGCTATCGTTATACCCGCTGGGGATCGTCTCCTCTTCGGGCTTGGCTTTCTCGTACCAGACACGCCATTCTTTTTCATTCGTTGATATCTGGAAGGCGATTGAAAGGATATTACTGTGTTGCTATAAAGTTTCAATTCATGCTCGAGTTATAATTACTTTGGAATTTTTATGTTTCATTTACTAGAATTGTGGAAAGATTTTCTATTTAAAGTATTTTTTGAAATCTAGTAATTTAAGCAATTTTGTATGTTATTTTTTGACTTACCCTGTGAAGTACGTCGCTAAAGGTTTTCAACTTGCTGATTTCAACCAAATTCAACCAGGTGATGTCTAAAATCCATCTGAACGGCTTTGGCGTGACTGCGTTCAAGTCTAGAGACGCACCACCCTTCACAAACGCCATAAACTCATCGTGAGAGAACTTTCCTCGATGACAATCGATCTTCATCGCCAGCATTAGCGTGAACAGTGCCTTATGCCTCTCATACAAACTACGCAATGTAAACGCCCACACTTCCCGCGTTAAATATCTCAGAATAATATCTATCCTTTCTTCCGCTACGGGACTCTTCGTCGACTTCGTTATTGAGTTATCAAAAATATTAAGAAACTGCTTCAATGAATTCTGGTACATTATGTTCACGTTGCTCATTTCCACTATCAAGAAGTACAGGATTGAACCTCTGCCTGCTACCGCTCTGAACTCTTCCCTAGCCTTTATGATCTTCTTTTCAGTCACCTCAGCTACCTTTAGCTTTTCGTTTACTTCCTCTGACGTCGTCTTTGTTATCTGTAGCACTTGTATCAAGGCCTCGTCGTCCACCAACGAGCCAACGGAAGAAGTCAATCTGCAAAGCAAATTGCTTTCTAATTCCTTCATACTCCTTTGGTTTTTCATCACTGATTCAAATAAAGCTACTCGTTCTTCTTCTAGATCTGACTTCTCCATCAATATCACTCGCCCTAGTAACTGATCTTCCAACCCTTGCATCGTTACAGTAAAGTCTATTATCGAAGTCTTCGCGCTTATTTCTGGAGAATATGGAGGATTGGGCAGCTTTGTCGTAATGTATAACATGAAGCCCGGCATGACGTCACACTCCTTATCACCGACCATTACTTTCTCAATTGAACCGGATTTGATGAAGTTCTTTTCCAGAACATTGTCTATTACTGGGTCCAAATCTACACCAACGTCTTCAATAAGTAAGGGTCTTCCTAAGGAAAGGCTGTCTTCTAGATGAGTTCGGAAATATTTGTGATTAAGTGATGTGATTTGCAGCTCGTTGCTACTTTCCTTGTTCTTTATCCAGTTTTTGCCTTGACTCTGTGGGTCGACTAACAAGGGATATGAACTCGATTTCGTTACAATGAGAGCGTTTTGTACTGATAACTCGTCATTTGGGAGGCCTTGAAGCGTCCATTCGGATATTGTTGCATTTTCTACCAGCATGTTGGTGATGTTCAGGTTGTCAGTCACTGGTATCTGCTTGGTTTTCAGGATTCCCATCCAGTTGTCCAGGAGGCTGTTTCTGAATTCTTGGTTGTACGGACCGCAGTAAGACAAGAAACCGGTGGCTAATACCACGTCTCCAACGAGTCTTCCTAGTTGTTCCTTGAAGTCTTTACTCTGTTGTGTCCACCGGATCTTCTCTCCGCCAAGGCCGTTGATGAGGGCAGTGGCGGCGGTCATCTTACGCAGACAGACGTTGGCGGCGTCGGTCAATTGCTGTTTCTCTGAAACCGCTGATTCGTACAGTTGTTTCACTTTTTGTAATGCTTGTTCGCGTTCTTCCAGTTGTCGTTCTGCGGAAGCTAAGTCTTCCATGGCTACCTGTGAAAACAATATATAAATTAGCGTTTTACTTTTAAACTAAGAATTTAACGTTCTTATTGTTATTTATGATATGTCATATTGATGCCAAAGTAAATAGATGTAGGCACATACATATCAGTAAATCCACAAATATTAAAGCTAGTATTCAGCATTCATCTTTTCCTTCTTCTGAATTTATACCAAAATCAAATTTGATTTAATAAACGTACACGCTATCTTTTGTAGCAACAAAACTTTTACTCCATACCTTCAACCTGGCCTCCTGCAGCAGCAGATTTGCCTTCAACGGCAGCACCTCCTTATTCACGCTGTGGAAGAATGCCATCGCCTTGGTCCAGGACAGCAGACCAGCCACGTCACCACACACTCTCTTGGCTGTGTCCATGTTGTAATCCTCCATCTCGAAGTATGGGAGGAGGTGTTCCACCATCTCGTTGTTGATAATGTCTTTCGGGTAGTTCTGGAGTTGTAGCAGGAATGTCGTGCTGGCCATCATCTGGGGAAGAACGGTTTAGTTCAGTTAATTTCCAAAGAGTGGACCTTTAAAGATTTTTATTTAGTGTTCTTATCAACCAGCTTTACTAATTCAATTTCGGTTTGTAAAAATTTAAGAGCTTCCATAATCGTACCACCTATTTTATGTACCTACCCTTACTACTTAAAGTGATTAAATGCCGTTGACTTACACTAATTAATCTTACCTTTAAAGATTCTGCCCAGGACGGTTTTGGGCATGGTGCGGCAGTATCAGGAATAAGTGGATGTAGTCTCCGCTGGAACAGAATCAATACACAGTCCATGATTCTCATGATGAGATGAGGCGGTCTGCCTAGCTTCCTCACAGTGGCTATGTGAGCCGGCTTGATAGTGTTCAATGCAGCCTCAGCCTCTTCAAGAGCTGGTTTAGCAGCTTCTAGCTTTATCTCAGCTTTCTCCTTCTCCTCAGCTATGTATGCGACTAGAGCTTCAGCTTTTTCCTTCACTATTTGCACTTGGTTCTTTACGATCTCCGCTTGCATAGCCTTATCTGTCACCACAGACAGCACCTGATCAGCCTTCTCGGAGGCTAAAGCCAAATCTTGCTCCATTACTGCCAAGTCTTTCTTCAACAGCTCTACGGATATAGCGGCTTCACGTAGCTTCTCTAAACCAGTGTCCATTCTCAGAGCGCCGTCACCAAGCTCTTTCTGCTTCATCTGGTAAATGGTCTTGTAGCCGCCGATGAAGTTTAGATAGGATTTCGGTGTAACGTGGGAAGAACGACGGAATCTTTGAAAATATTCTATGGACACCGTCGACACTACGTCTTGAATAGTACCTAAGACCGTGACAAGTTCCTTCTTCACTTCTTTTGTGCACTCGATTTCGAATTCTGCGAGGAAATGGTCCGCCACGGACACCAAGGCGTCTTTTGGCCAAGGTTGGAACCAGTCTATGGTGCAGCCTGATATGAGTGCAGGGAATCTCATTGCACGGTATCTGAAATTTTCACTGACCTGCAAGAAAGTAGACAACATTGAGGTTGCTGGTTTACTAACAATCTCAGGCTATATATATGTGGCCAAACTTTGTATAGTTATCAAAGTTACAAAATTATAAAAAGCATTTTATTTAGAAGATGAGGAAGACAATTAAAATAATCAAATATAAGAAATTTATGTAGCCAACTTACTGGAGAGAAACACAAAACAACGTGAAGATTCTGGCAAGTTCTATTCAGGAAGTATTCCGTCACAAGTTCATTCGTCAGCGTACGCTTCTGATTTTCCCTCTTCATTATCGGTGTGAGTTCCGCGATGATTTCCGACTGCTCGTCCTTGGTGAACAGGTTCGATATGACACCAGACGACAGGATATTGTTGAGGTATTCCAAGAAGCCTTCTTCTTTAATATCAAGGTCGGTGAAGATAAACGTTGTGCCTTTGCCTTGAACGCCGCAGGATCTGTACAGAAGCTTGAGATCTTCAAGGAAGTTGCCGACGTTGTAAGACCTGGTCAGGGCTATTTGGAAGGAACGGTAGCCAGCGATGAAAGTGGATAGTTTCGTGAGGGATTGTTTTCCTGAGCCGCCTACTCCGACGAGCATGACATTGCCTCTCGGATGGCGGATGACCCTGGATATCTTGACGAGATGCAGCATGGCGTCGGGGAAGAAGACCAGGTCCATGCCGGAGCCGCGCACCATCTCGTTGAACTGGGCCAGGAACATGTCGAGACGTTCTCGCAGCTCGTTGTAGTCGAACACTGGCTCGTAAACTTTAGGCAGCTCCATGTCAGCGTCTTCACCTTCCTCTCCTGTCGGTTCAGGAGCATCTCTGGAAGAAAGAAGAACGTGTATTTTAAATATCATCTGTATTGAAAGCCCAAATATCAATTTAAGGTGTTGGTAGTTTGGTCGGTAAAGTTATGACATAAACTGCAATTACAATATCAGATTCGACTTTTTTTTTTCCAATGTGCAAGGACAGGAATATCGGCCTAGGAGCCACTCTGACTACACGCCTGACAACACAAGTCCATAGGTGTGAGACCAAAAATATGACATCAATTTAGGCATTATGGCAAGAAAGTTTCTTGTAATCGTGTCGACTTGACGACAAAGAAAAAAATAAAATTAGAGAAATGAATCCAATTACCTCATGAAATCAACAAAAACAGGATCTTTCTCCATCATCTTCCTATATTCCGATCCCAGCACTTCCTCTGCAATATCGTAAAGGGCTTTGTCGAACCAATTCTTGTCGTTTTGATGTGTGAATCGATCCGAGAAGACTCTTGAACACTCATGTTTCCATAGCAGCATGAGGCATTTCTCTGATTCAATGACGGTCGGCAGCGTGCCCACCATTCCTTGCCATACTCTAGACAAGTCTCGCAGAGAGAATACATAGTGGAACTTCGCAGGAGTCGGAAGCAAGTTCAATCTCGTCCTCATCCACAGTTCTCTCGTCAGAGGAATTACCTTCTTAATCAGTTGTCTCACGTCGGAAGAGAACCCTCGACGGGCGTTATAGTGTCCCTCGCCGATGAGTCTGAAGATCTTGTCGATTGAGTCATTGTTGGGCAGCGGGCAGTTGAATATTGCGAATTGACGTTTCAGACGTGCCGGAATGTCGTTTCTGCCACCACCTTAAAATAAATTACAAAATTACAAATACGTACTAATTTAATAGCTTAGTTAGTGATTAACTATATGGATTAAGAAACAAAAGTGTCGATTACACATCTTAGGTAATACTTATTTCATACCTGGTTGTCCCATTGCACCTAAGAACTGAATATCAACAATAGTCGTGAAATCTCCAGGTTTTTCCAGACTGTAAAATCCGCCCATACTCATAGTCTGTCGCACTATTTCGTTTGTTATCTGATCGCCCCATTCGTTGATCTGAGGCAGATTTATATCGTCTATGAATACAAGCATCTTCTTTCCACCCGGAGGACCAAATGTCATCCCGCTACGTTTCTCCACGTAGCTTTCAATTGTCTTCTGGAACTGGTAAGGGCTGGTCGCAGAAGAGAAGTTGAACGACCGTCCCATAAACTGCTCAGGATTCGCCGACTTCATATACGCCTTCATCATCACAGTCTTAGCCGAACCCTGCTCGCCTAACAGAAGCACGGCTTTCCCTTGCTTAGCGATGCAGTGGATTAGGTAATTGATTCTCACATTGTCTACGATGGGCACTAAAATGCTAGCGTAATCCGGACTCGCTGTGTCCGGATACTGATAAGGCGTCACCAGATCGTCCCAAAGCTCCCATTTACCAGGTGGCTTTACGTAAAAGTCGAATAAAATACTAGGTTTGTTGTTTGGGTGTTTCGGTATATCCAGGATTTCCGCGTAGTTGTTCTTGATGTAATTATCGTAGCGAATCCTGTCATTGGTTTCGAAAAGCGCGCCAAAGCTCCATATTAAAGCGAACATGTATATTTTATGCAAATGTTCAGGAGTGTACTGTATAACCTCTTCGACTTTTTCTTTCTCTTCATCGTCGTCCATGTCTCCGTTGACAGATTTGCTGCCAGATTGATCTTCAGGCTCCTCAACAGTTTGAGGAGGTACTAGGCCTTCGAGAAGGTTAAGCATTTGCAGAATAATGTTGCTTTGCAAAACCTTCATGCTGAAGGATAGATTCTGGATGCTGTATGTATAGATACCGGGGAAGGTTTGGTCGAACAGATCGCTGAATACTTCCACCTCAATCGGTGAACGGGTTTTCAGCCAGCCTCGGAGAACTGAAACACAACAGTCAAACTTTATTAATTTATTTGATTGTAAATCCATTGTTCGGGTCAAACTACCATCATGAATCTTAGTTCTCGGATATCAGAAAGATAGCTAATACTAAATTGTACTTCTAACGTGTTTGACGTAGCTTTAACTAGTTTAAGTATAAGATTACGAACAAGGAAAGGCATATTAGCAGCTTACCTGGGCTCCAATCTAAACCAGACGAGCTCATATACACCATACCATTCCGAGACACAGTAGCCGGCGAAGCATTGTCAATATTCTCAGGCTCGAATATAATCTTGGAAGTAGGGGACATCGTCAAACGATCACCATTAGCCAACGTTAGAGTCTTATTGTCATCGAGCACAGAGTTCAAATTTTCTATCCAGATACTGTCCACTGGTCCATCGAGGACCAGCCAGATGTACTCTCCCGTGGTGATCTTGAGGGTCTTTCTCCAGAGAGCGGAGAATATGCCGTCCGTCCAGTCATTGGTGGCCACGTCGAGACGGCCGAACATCTGTGCTGCGGTTATAGACTTGGGATTCATGCGCATTTCTCTGAAAAAGAAAAGTAAAGCACCAGCATTAAGTCATTTTCTATCAGTTAATGCCTATCGCGCAATGAGCAAAAACTGGTACGAGTTGAGTCCAACATAATATTCTTTGAACACTTTTCAAAAACTATTTCGTCTAACAGAAAATCTGCAAAAACGTAGATGTTAACTGTATAGAACTTATTTAAGTCCTGATTCAAAAGTAACAATATCGCTGGAAAGATCTTGCAGTCAGGGATATGTCCGAATTGCTGGTGATGCCAACTTACAAAAATAAACACCCAAGACAGAGAAATGTGTCGCTATCGTAGAAGTAAGTAAGTGATCATTACCTGTGCACCTCCTCGATCTCCGTCAGGGCGTTCATCAGCGTGTGTATGCAGGTGGTCTTCCCGGCCCCAGGCGGGCCCAGGGTCATGATGCCGTGGCGGACCCGCTGAGTCTCGTACAGCTGTCGTCGTCAACCAGGTCATTAATAGATACCTATAGGTACTTACATATTTTATAACTTTTTGTTAATCTGATATTCAATACCGTCTCGTGGCATTTTTTGTCATTTCATTACTCAATCTATGAAAATAAAAGTTTCATTAGTATACGAATAATATGAAGTACTGGATCGAGAGTAACTATATCACGCACCACTCGAAAACCCCCTAAACTACATACTTAAGCAACAATAGTCCACATTGAGAGGACTACTTAAAACGGTTAAAAATTACGTGGGTTTGGACCTTCGCAATTCTTCGCTTCTCAATGCGTCGCATTCAACTGACACATAACAAATCCGAAAGTCTTTGATACACACCTGAATTATCTTCAACACCCACGGCGGATGGTAGATCAAACCCGACAGTTCAACTTGCTTCTTAATCGCCTCCTCCAAGTTGTCATACGTGGTCTTCTCTAACGCCTGGTTGGGGAACAAGTCAGCCACCAGAGATATGAAGAGGGGCTCGTCCTCATCAATCAGTTTGGAGAGGTTCATGTCTCTTAGCACTCTCATGACGATGGTGCTCTCATTGTCTTTCGAGTTGACGCGTTTGACTGCGCCGAGGGTGCGGAGAACGGAGAGGATGTTGCGAAGACCGAAGTCGTAGTGGACCTGGAAGATGTTAAATCGGAGATTAGATAATGGGGATATTAAAAGAATGTAATTGTGGCCGAGCAAAACCTTTTTATAATTATTTATGTTTTTATACGTCTTTGACATTTTTGTATTGATTTTCACTTTTCCATTGTAAGCCGTTTGTCACGGATGGTGTTCGATAATACAAGTATTTCCCAATTTTCCATCGCTTTTCACTTCATTAGCTAGGATTCATCCCCATCCCACTGCTCTCCGCTTCAGTAATGAAAATGTGAGATAGGTATTGTAGAAATTGGTTGAACACATTATAATAGTTAGTATCACTGTTGCCCTCGATTTTGGGTTGGTCTAAATAACTATTTCGTAATTAGTAATACCTAAATGGCTGATGTCCAGCAGTGGGAAGCACATACATTAAAAATATTGTTCTATATTATGAAGTTGATTGCTGATAATGGTGGTAAGAAAAAATACATTGCGCCGACTCTGCTTAGTGTGGGAAAAGCAGGAGGATAAATGATGGTCAGACCTGTTTGGTAAGCTGTTCCTCACACAGCTTGTACAGTGTGTAGAACTTTCTCGCCAGAGTGATGTTCTCCAGGAACCCGCACGAGGCCAGCTTGACCCTGATGATGATCTGGCGGTCGGGTACCATCATAGCCACGGTGCGGAACTGGATCTTCAGGTTTTCTGGCAGCTCCTTACGCCCGGCGTACCCTGGGTTCTGGTAGGAGAATTTGTAGAGCATACTGTAAACTATGCGGCAGTTCCAATTAAGCAATATTTGGGCTATATCAGTTTGCAGCAGAAATGCAATTTGTTAAACACAACTTATTTGGGTTTCGCAGCTAAGCGATATCCAAATAATTTCGTCACTTTCGCAAAGTTTTTTTTTCGCAATTGCCATAGTTCAGTCGAATGCATAGTCTCTGGCCAGCATGGCGTTAAGTGCCGGAAATTAATGCATAGTTACTCGGGCAGAAAACCAATGATGACGCAAGATTAAAACAAGGTCGAAGGTTGGTCTTTTTCTTTAAATGTCAAAATGCCATTAATGCCAACAATGTCACAGCATCACTTTGACCATAAGCTTACCTTAAAGCCATGAGGTATCTACCGGAAATAAAACCCAAAAGCATGAGTACCAACCATAGTAATGAAGATGCCGAACTCCGGACACATCTCGGAACTGTCACCGTCAGTGAAGATGAACGTCTTCTTCTTCTCCTTCTTCGCAGCCAGGACGACGGCGACCTGCTGAGCCGCCACCGACAGGACCGGCAGCTCGATGCGGTTAAACTCGTCGAAGCAGCCCCAGGAACCTGACTGCGCTAGGCCTTTGTAGATGCGGCCGAGGCCCCTAAAGGAAGGTTAAAAATAATGTTTTAGGTATTTTTCTTGACATCAGCGTTTTGCAGTCGTCGGGACGCCTCCCCCGTAAGGGCTATTTTCATAGTTACCACGCTGGGCTGACACGTTGGTTGTTGGTGAATTGTGCATTATTAAGCGCAGAGAAACGGTGTTGACCTTTCCTCAGAATGCCCCTTGCAAACGCTCCTTACCACATCGTCTAGAAGTAATGGGGTATTTCTTTTCTAGGCCTGCTCTAAATGGTATTACGATTTACTTTTTATGTTTTCTGAGCTCTAGAAAGATTTTTGTCATCAGAAACATAACATGACTCAGAAACAGTTGTGGAGATCCACTTCACTGTGGTCATTTTTAACAACGCGTTTCTTTGACGGGAGTGGATAGGCTCGATAGCTATTGCCTTCTGGGGAAAACCTGGGGAGCCTGTTCGTCCAGGTAAGGTACCAGGTAAAGAGATGTCATTTGGTAATTTTTTTATGTTTATCTTATCAAAGACACGTCTACGTTACCTGTAATCCATCTGGTCGGAGCAGTTGAAGACGACGACGTATTTCGCGAGGGTTTTGCCCATGTCCTTGACGGTTTCCGTCTTGCCCGTGCCGGCGGGACCGCACGGCGCGCCGCCCATGCTCATGGCAAGAGCTTGTGCAAGCGTTATATAGCATCTAAAAATAGAAAATGAAAAAAAAAATAAGTACTTGAATCATACAATCCATCAAATAATACAATTACGAACAGTTTTACACCGTTGGTGGCCAAACTATGTGAATGAGAGAGCGATGGTGCTTTAACAACCACATTTGTGCTCCATATACCTTGGCAGATCTTCTGAATACTGCCAAGCATAGAGCAATTCGGCCAAAAAGAATACAAATTATGCTATTACCTGTCAGTGAGAGGGGTAATGACTAGCCGATCAGTGCATCCAAGGTACTCGTTCTGGTATATGAACGTGACGTCTGTCACCGACACCCAAGTCTTGTCAGCGTCCTCTTTGAAGTAGAACCTGCATTGCTTTAGCCACTCAAAGTCGGTCGCTGATCGGACGTTCAGACGTACCTGAAAATCCGTAGGTTGTGGTTGAATATCCGAGGATAGTGCGAAATAGAGAGTTTGCCAATCCACTTTCGTCAGGGGATCCTGGTGAGCGAACCTTATTTTCTACTATTGTTTTCAACCAAATCAAGTTAATGTGTGCGATACAATTTTTATAATGTCAACAAAGCCTTTTCGTTCTCAAAATGGAATTAAAGCAGCCTGAGTCCCACCAACTTACGACATCTTACTTATTTTTTTTATTCAAGAATAAGTGGGTATTTCACGCTTAGTAAGGCTCTGAGTCCCTCTTTCGTCCATTTTTTGTTGTTCAAAAATATATTAATAATTAACCACTGTAGCTTCCTTAGCTTCTCAAACCGTAACTGTTGTGCTATGTTTCTGCTGGTGAGTTAGGTTGCCAGAGCTCGGTTGGGGAGGGTATGGGGTTAAGGCCGGCAACACATCAACGATACCTATGGTGTCGCGGATGTCCATAGGCGGCGGTGATTGCATACCATCAGGCAACCTGCTTGCTCGTTTGCCGCCTCTAACATAAAAAAAATAAAAAAACCAGACCTACCAACATATCAAAGATATCCCTCTGATGCACGTGAATAGTGATGAGGGTCTCGAACTTGATCCGCTCGATCTTCAGCAGGTCCCTCGTGGTCTGGTCGATGAGGGTATTGAGTAGGTCCAGGAACTTGTTGTTGGTCTCCATCATGATCTTCTTGTCTTGCCGAGCCTGCATCAGCGCGAGCTCGCCGTCGCGTGTCCAGATTATCTGAATCCCTAGGAGCCCGATCTGTTGAGGGTGGACATTGACATGTTTTATGTTAGGAGGTTAACGAGCAATAGCTTCATTTATTGGGAAGACCAAAATGGCTTCAATTATTTCTTTCAACGAGTTACAGATGAATAAACTGTTCCCACAATTGTGCTCTGGAGGCCGTAAATTATCTGTTTTCCCTTATAACGGTTATGGAGGTCAACGAAAGTCGCTCCATTGTAATAATCAGACTGGTCAATTCAGGATCATAGTCATAGCGTACCTTGGGCTCCGAGGCAATGGACGCAACCGGGATAAGCGCTAGCATGATGGTGACTGACCTGCGCTGGCATTTTATCCAAGAACATCAGCATGTTAAAACCCGGATCGTTCAGGGTTGACACCGCATTCCTGATGATAGAGTGGAGGCTGCTCTGTGCTGACTGCAGGAGTGACGTCAGCCACGTCTCGACGGAGCCTTCAGCGCGTACAGGCCGCTCAAGCTTGATCTCTTCGCCTTCCGACGACACTATGGCTATCATCTTGTTGTATTCTGGAATGGATGAGTTACTTTTACGTATCGTCTAATGTATCAATGGCTAACATTTTTTGAAGTAATGAACAAACTAATGATAATGGGAATAGGACGTCCAGTTTTTATCACGTGTGTTAGGGGTGGTCTAAAACTTTAAAAATAACCCTTAGTCTGTGTCACTCCCCTGTTAGACGAAGGCCTACCCAGAAGGTTATTGACTGCAGGATGGTGCATAATAAAATACAAGGGAACGCTAAAAGACCGTCCTGGCGATATATTTGGGTAAGTTCAACTTGTCCTCAGTCGCTTATTACGTTGCCGACGGTAAGAAGCGTTGCTTTGACACCATCTCCTTCTGCTCTCTCCTTCACAGCACATTAGTCACTAGAGCCATTTAATTATGCTAAATAATCACTTACCAATATCATGAAACTTTACGTATCGAATATTGTCAAATATCGATAGAAGATGGTTTTGGATGGTATGCGAGTCGGATGCTTGGCCGAGGATTTCCAGCAACGCCGGGTCCGACACGAAGAAGAATCTCGGGAACATTGTCCTCTTCTTCTCCAAGTAGCCACTGAGACTCTTCTGGCAGAGTTCCAGCTGTTCCTGGAGATGTGGTAGAAGTTGTCTCAGCAGGTCGTCTCCTACGCAGCAAGATACAACTCCTGGAGTCTCATGAGCTCTTTGCATGATCTTCTGCCAAGACTTGTCTATCTTGGAGAATCTCTTGGCCTCTTTCGGGAGCTGCTTGGCGATGTCGCCGCCGACGAACACGGCCTCGAGGTAGACCCACATGTTCTGGACTAGGAGCCATCGCTCGAGAATCTCGTTGGTGCTTTGCAAGTCGTAGAGCCACTGCTGAATTTGCTTTCGGAACGGGGCGTTGTATCTGTCAGGCCAAACATTTTTTTGTCAAGGAAAAATTGTCTTGCTGGTTTATGACTATTTGAATTCGCTTGTGTCCACTATTAAATCTAATACAAAGGCAATACTTAAAACACTACTTGTGATATAATGAAATAGCATGTGACAACACATTTTTATTGATCGCAGGAATATGCCGATATAAGCTACCTTACATTCTAGTTTTCAAGATAAGTGAGGAAAGATAAGGACTTAATTTAATTGAATCTCATAAAAAATAAGATCTTGCCTTTATAAGGTAGTTGGACGAAACAATTAAAATGTGTCTGCCCCAACTACCCTTATTATCATTTTGCACGGCTAAATGGTGGGCCTAATGAAAAGTCTGATCATTGATGCGTCACGTTTATGGGTGCATAAAATTTTTGCTTTATGTTAACTGGTAAAGGAACTAGGTAAATGTTGTTGTATGATAGGTACTATGCATAAAAATAGGTGGGGTGAATTGTATGATAACCAGAGGAAGCAGAGTATGTGATTTGTGTCTGACCTCATGGTAAAAGCTTAACTCACAGGTTGTTTTTTTAAGAATTTTGTAGAGCTATTTCCAAACTGTTACTTTCGAAGTAACTCCACTAAAAGGTAGTTCAAACTCAGATTTTATTTAGGTAGGTACATCATTTAATCAAAAAACTTTTTAAACTAATATATTCGAAGAGCAAGGACAGCTTCAGCTTCATTCGATCCTTTGAAAGGTGCGGAGAGGGGAAACTACATGACTACTTATATTAATGATTGTACCAAGGGCAGGTATCTGAGGGCTTTTGAGGCCTTCTTCAACCGTAGTTCATCCGTTCGTTAACCATACAAAACGACCAAATAAACTAAGGTTTAAGTTCCTCTTAAACCTGCCATGAGTACAATTAATTCGACATTCGCATGGCATTAGCATCCCCTAAGTCGCCATATCGACTATGACGATCAGGGACTCCAAGTAGGACTCTAACCGGTTGGACAGCAACGACCCCAGGATCATGAGGCTGTCTTCCAGCTGGCCTATGGTCTCCGCCGTGGTGTCACCTCGGAGGAGCAGCTCGCCTCTGTTGTTGAAGGTCTGGAAGGTCAGCTCGTGGACCGACCACTCGTTGGTGACTTGGCGAAGTTTCGCCTCGATGTCCTTTTCTTTCATCGCGGAGATGCAGATGTCCTGGGAATTAATAAGGGTGGTATAGACGCTATGGGTGGTCAGAGATCTTGGATATTTGATCATCATAATTATTATGCCAGTAATCGCAGCATGACTTGGCGGAATCCGTAGAATTGGAATGGTCCAAAAAGATGAAATAAAAGGAGCCCTTCTGAAAAGCACTTTTAGATTCACCAAAAGTTTTAATTGCTTAACTAATGTGAAACACAAAGATCAGACAAGACGAAATGTATGCTGCGAATACTCTTAAACAAAAATGTTCAGGAGCATTCAGAAGCAACAGGTCGGCTTCACGTGTTCCTAAACTTTCTAGTATAGAATAGCCAAATTCTGCTTAAACTTACTGCTCTGTTCAGTTATTAGTTATCTTAACGACCCGGGGTGACTGGACGTCCGCCAAAGTATGTGATAGAATCGTCACTGGATTATCGAGATCGGACCCCGGAACATTGCTTAAGGTACGGTCATCCGCGTTTCATGATAACCGCTTGCAGTTCAATAGTAGCTATTATGACGATGTTTATAAGGGCGGTACAATGTCAAATGGGTTTCGTTTGATTTGCTGTTGTATGTACATTTGTGTCTGGACTGCATACAAAGGCACCGTGGTTGTGTTGAATCGTAGTGGCTGTCGTATGCAAATGTGTGTATGAGTGCTGTGTGGAATACAGACATTTTTACAGATACAGATATGTATGTGTGCTCTGGATCTTTGTGGGTGTAGGTGCATCTGTGTGTCCGCCGAAACGAAATGTGTTATATTTTGGATGTATTTTACATAGTTTACGAGTTGGATTTGATTTATGCTAATGCTAAAGAAATTGTAATTAGGTTACATAAGCTGCAATCAATTAAAAATACACCAGTCAATCGTCAACTTATCTTATAGTTTTTATTTACACCACCAAGTACTTACAAAAAATCACATCAGGTAAAACTATTTTTTATTTAAGTTACCATATCAATTTCATTTATAAAACGAACTTTCATCTCATTTGATTGCCCACACATATTAAAAGCTTTTAGTTACAGACATACGAATTAATATTTTTTATAGGCCGCGCAATTCACGCATGCTTCATCCATCATTGATCCGTTCAGATATGCACAAGTGTGTTACAGTCTAGATGTGCTAGTGCTTACATATGTAAGAAACTTAGTGCCTACGCTGTGCCTAGGTATGCAACATGCACATGCAGTATGAAGGGGTCACACACACACTCACACACACACACACACTCACACACACACACACACACAGTAGGCAAACCTCCTGCTGTAATATGATACCCTGGTACCCGGAAAGGCAAAACCGCCCACTTTAGCAAATCATCTAGATAAATAAATATTTGACAACAATCTCCAAATGCTATTGAGTGGCTCCATAGCAATTGTTTAACAAAAGTTAAAATTACATAAAATTATTTGTACCAGCAGACATGTTTTAGGACACAAATCTCTAAGTGTAACAAGCGACTTCAATTCAATACAATCCTAGTAAGTCTCAGTTGAATACGGTAGTTTCTACTTGAATGTGCCGTAGGTGGGTTCCTCTAAATTAGATCCTAAAATCCTACTAGGAGAATAAAAGTTATCGGATTATTTAATGGAAAGGAGGAGGATTTGGACCCCTTGCTGTGCCGAATTGAGTTTTCAGATCTTTTTACTGGTAACCGCTGTTTTTCCAGATTTCCAATCTTAATTAGTCGTATTAGTAGTACTATCTGTCTTAAGCGATTATTTATTGATTCCACATATTACCCAAGTGAATGTTTGGGGAATGACCCGCTCACCCACCAATTTAACGCACTGGTTGTTGTTTTTCGCAACAAAATAAATAAAAAACAAAATAACATTTTGTTTTTAGAGGGAAGATCTTGTGATTGTGAAAGCAATAAACTTCTGGACCAAAACATCGACTTGAAAGCAAACTTAACACTTCAGTTTAATTTCCTCAAGACTATACAGATGTCACTTGTTGCCTTGTATTCTTATGAATATCAATTAAAATGAGAATCAAGAAATCAAAATTATTTCTTAAAAACTCTTGGATCTCATAACGGGATTTAATCAATTTCTATAATTATCTCATGTTAATTTTCATCTATTTATCAGATTATTTAAATTACTAATAATAATCTAGAAACATCGTAGACTGAGTCAACCATTTTCTTTTAATAAATATCATTTTACTAGTATGAAAGCTTACATAGCTCTCCAGATTTCATAAATCCCTAGTATTTTATACATTTATTATACACAACATTACAAGCATTATTTGTTTAATGTTTTAGGTATCTCGGCGTGGTTGCTAGGATACCGATTTTCACCTCCACTTAGCTCCTGTTACCCTAGCCCTAGCGTGCTGAAAGTAACCTAGAATGATTTTCCGGACTGCACATGCGCTCTTTGATAACGATTATGCTGAATAAAATCATAATATTAAACATAAATTGAAACCAAATACATTATTCACTAAATGTAATTGGTATCCGCCGTTTTATGTGAATAAAAATAAATAAATAAATGAATAATTAGTTAATAAATAAATAATCATAAATTCTTTGGACTAATAGAAAGAAGTTAAAAGAATACATACAGTCATGTATTTGTACATATTAAAATATTTTTTTCCAAATTATTTAACACTGGTAAGTAATACACCAAAGTATGAAAATAATACAGGGACACAGTTAGTTCACCTCAATTTGACAGGTTTAAAATCTTCTATCTAGAGAAGGAAAATGATGATTGCATTATTGGGTCCTCTGATTAATGGGTCCCAAAAACAAGTGACATTTATACCGATAGATGTCAAAAATGCCGTTTACTACCGTCGGGGGTATCTTTTTTGAAAAGATAAAAATAATGATATATGTTTTAAAATAAATA
Organism: Nomophila noctuella; assembly: GCA_958496325.1. Taxonomy (NCBI): domain Eukaryota; kingdom Metazoa; phylum Arthropoda; class Insecta; order Lepidoptera; family Crambidae; genus Nomophila; species Nomophila noctuella. Next base: position 2,872,171 of record OY292481.1, on the reverse strand, counting down.
TTTGTAACTTAAAAATAGGCTCAATGTCTTTCCGCAAAACGATAATAAGATTATTTTTGCTTTTAAGAGGACAATAGGTACTCATTTGATTCAAAGGTCAAAGTTAAATTTGTTTTTTTTAACTATGAACAAAACTATGATTTGTTTGGCGAGTTTAAAAAATGGAACGAGGGTATATCGTTTCGTGTCAGGACTCAACTAAATTTTTACTTTTGTATATTCAAAGGCCAGTCATTTTTTACTATCAAACTAAGGTTTTTCAAAGATTTTGAATAAATAAATAAATAAATAAATATTTCATGACATCACATACATTGATCTGACTCCGTGATAAGTAGCTTAAGCACTTGTTGTGTTACAGAAATCAGAATCAACAAGAATTAACATGAATAAAAGGTACTTAATCAAAAAAGTTACTATGTACTCATTATATTTTTAATGTATTTTTAATTATTTATTTAAAAAGCTTAATCCATAATTTTATTATAATATTTTTTTTTTCTTTGCTATGGCTGTGCTGTGCCCGTAAAAAAATGTGTTGTATTTCACGTTGCCATGGAAACAGCCCATACACATTCGAGCGAGGTGAAAGCACCTGCTATCCCACTTCCCCCTGTGTAGTCTAGACGCACTTATTAAGTGATTTTGTGGGCTACCTTCTGCCAACTCCTGGTCTCCTGGTACGGATGCGGATATTCCTTCCGAAACGCGTATGTAAAAAATCCGCATCCGGGATGAAATTATATGAAAACCGGATGGAAAATAAGATTTTCTTTGCGCTAATTTAATAAACATCAAGATTTGGTTTTGAAAAAGGAAACTGGCCTAAAACAAAAGTCAAGAAGCCGGCCTTCTGCCATCTGCCTTCAAGGTAGAGAAACTAGTTGACCTATTTCGTCACGCCCAAACCTCATAATATCACACTTTTTAGGGTTCCGTAGCCAAAATGGCAAAAAAACGGAACCCTTATAGATTCGTCATGTCTGTCTGTCTGTCTGTCCGCCAGTCTGTCACAGCCACTTTTTTCCGAAACTATAAGTACTATACTATTGAAACTTGGTGAGTAGATGTATTCTGTGAACCGCAACAAGGTTTTACACGAAAATAGAAAAAAAAATGGGGGGTCCCCATAGTGTGAACTGAAACTGAAAATATTTTTTTTCATTGAACATATACGTGTGGGGTATGTATGGATAGGTCTTTAAAAATTATATTGAGGTTTCTAAGCTCATTTTTTTCTTAAGTTAATACTTTGCGTGACAGACTCTTCCAAAGTGGAAAAAAGTGTGTCCCCCCCCTCTAACTTCTAAAGTAAGAGGATGATAAATCTGAAATAAATATATAATGTACATTACCATAAAAACTACCAACGAAATTTGGTTTGAACGAAATCTATTCAGTAGTTTTTTTAATACGTCAAAAATAGAATTCGTACGGAACCCTCAGTGCGGGAGTCCGACTCGCACTTGGCCAATTTTTAATTGAGGGGAAAGATAAGGTAGTGTTTTATTTTAGGCCAGCACTCGGCAAACAGACTGTTAACAACATTATTGTGCGCTTAAGAAATAGGGTCCCTACTGTTTTCTATGCATAAAATCTGCCTAGGCTAAAAATCCCAATTTGATTATTTTGAGCCATTATTTAAAATTTTGCCCCAATTTTCTTTTCGTTTAATCTTTATATGATTAAATAAAAAGTCCATGTCTTAATTTTAAGACAGCAATTTCAGACTTGCAGAATAAGATTTGGGATACCATACTTCAATGGGAAGCCCAAAATACTATTATTACGAGTAGGTAATTATTATGGGAAGAGAGAGAGGCAACGACGCGTGGCAGCCCGCTACGACCTGTTGCATTTCTGTCGGCGACGCAACGTCGCGCGGTCTGGCAACGTCGGCCACGTGCAACGAAGCCCTGCCGACCAGGGCTGCAGACGCCGCGTGGAGGTCTTACCCCTGAATACGAGGCGAACTACCCTGGCAACGGTCTTCCATCGCGCCTACAACAGCGCGCGAGAACGAGACGCGCGCCCGTTGCCATGGAGATGGGGATTTGTTTGACGTACCAACTGAAGCCGTAATGACATCCCTTTCTATCCTTATATGAAAGAAAAGCCACGATATACCCCGAATCAAATGTGGGCGGAGATTCACTAGACTTTTCCTTCCTTTCATGTAGGCTCTTCATGCATGAAATGGAAAAGCGCGGGAAATTAAATTAGGGTAATAAATCAATAACGAATATAGCTTCTTCTCTGTTCACCTCTGGAGGTTAGAAGAGTGCTACAATATGTTTTATGGTGTGCGTCAAAGGAATATGAAGGCTGATTGGGTGTTGAGAAATTAAAATATTGATTTATGGCGAAAGCGAATTTAAGGCGAAAGTGTCAGAATCATTGCGATAAATTAGAATTGAACTTTAAACTTTAGGGTGAAAGTAAATTTTAGTTTAACACATATTTAAGTTTAGATCTGTTAATGTGTGCAACAATAAATATTTTTGTTCCTGTTGATATGTTAACGTGCCGATGTTTTATGAGATCCTGGTAGTAATCTTTCCCGTAGCGCCGTTCCGGTTCGCACAGTCGAATAGAATCGCTCAGTCAAGTTGACAATGCGATCGCTTCAACTTTTGACATCCGTTTAACCGGAACGGATTTAAAACAGATAAACTGAATTATTGCAGTCTGCTCCTAATCAATAGTAACAAAGCTTTAAATTTTTTTACAGCATTTTCCTAATATTTTATGATCCATTTTTCGGCTCTGAGTAGAGTCGCTTGTAGGTTTATTGGCTAACAATGCATACAAATAAGAACAAATGCCAGTTCTTGATATGACATACCTACTATCTTATGTGGCTCATAAATCGTGGAACATGTTCAGATCCTATTATTCTATCTATCGTTAAGGCACTTACCTCAATATCTTCTTTGTTCGGCAGCAGCGGCGCTTCCAAGATGTTCTTCAAGCAGAAGTCCTCATTATCCAGTTCGAAGATGTACTTCGTGACCTCCATGATCCGTTGCCAGTGACGCGCCTTCATCGCCTTGTTGGCCATCAGCTCGAGGAGAGGGCACATGTCGTTGAAGTCGTCTATGGTCTTCTTGAGAGCGAAGAAGGCAGGCCATTCTTTCAAGCTTGGAACAAAGAAGGAAGTTGTCACCCTCTAGACATCACACAGGATTAATGGAGGAAATGTTGGTGTAGATTTAAACATTCGGGTCGAATTCTTATAAATCTGCAACAAGAACAGGAAGAGAAAACAGCGGAAAAGCAGTTTTTTCTAAAAGAGAAAAGATCAAGGGTTAAATATCTTGTAAAATAAACAGTTCAGGTAAGATACTGGCTCCTGTACCTTTGCACCCTACATTATCTAACTAGTCTGGCGCAGGGACCCAAAGTGAGTATTGGCTTCAATGGAAGTCGGTCCTGCGATGGCCCCTTTTCTTTGCCATTACACAAGTACGAGTATACTGTATATGAAACCCGACCAAAATTTACTTGATTAACGGGGGCAGGGCGGTACTGAAGTTTCTCATTGCTAAGCATGATTCTCAAGAGCAGATGAAGGTTAGCTGCTTACCCCTTCGGCAGCTTGCGGCATCGGTTCTGGAACTCCATGAGCTCGTTGTTGATCTCCTCAATGTTGACCTCGCCCCAGGGAATGTCGTAGTAGCTGCTGACACGGTCTATGACGTCATTGTACAGCTTATACAGCTTCTGGAGGAGATTCAGCTCTTTTCTGCAGGGGTATAAGTAATAGAATATTCATCACGCTGTTATATTTCACTACGAGACGTAGGCATTATCTAGATGGAGGGCCATGTAGTGACCACAATGAGCAGGCGAGTTGATGATCACAATCATCATCATTATCATCATCCTAGCACTTCTCCCGGTTGCATCCTCGGCCATTGCCTCGGAGCCCAGGATACAGTGCGACTATGATTCTAAATTGACAAGGCTGGTTATTACAATGGAGCGACTGTCGTCTGACCTCCGTAACCCTTGCAAAGCAAACCGGACCATTTGGATCATAGTCGGGAGCAACGGCTTAACGTGCCTTCCGAAGCACGAAATCATCATTATTATCGGTCAATCAGGTGATTCAAGTTCAAGTTTGCAATGTCCTAACCAAACTAGGAAAACAGACACAACGTTTTGGTATCTTACTTAGACAATCGGGTGATTCAAGTTTGCAATGTCCTAACCAAACTGGGAAAACAGACACAACGTGTTGGTATCTTAGTTGGCTTGGGAATTTACCTTATTTGTGCCAGCTCAGGGTACTCCGTGTGAGGAAGGCCGAATAACTCCTCCCCATTCTGGTAAGTCTGCAGCTTCCGCCACATGCCGTCAAAACGGTTCTAGAAGAACACGTTAAATAAACACACTCATGTATGTAAGTTTGCAGTTTGCAATGAATATAGAAGATTGAAATCTGTTATTTTCCTGTATTTAATCTTAGTATAAAAACACACAAGGCAGAAAAGACGCAACTGAAGATCGGCGTGACTGATGAAGATGACTGAAGATGACTTTGCCGAAATTACGTCGCGTATAAAAAAATCATTGCCGCCAACTTCGGTCGCGTAATTTCAGCCTAGTGTGTTCCTACACACGATCGATGATAATTTAAATAACATTATTGAGACCCCTTTAAGACCCCATACTCTCACCGACTGAGCTCTAGCGACCTTACTCACCGGCAGAAACAGCAACAGTTAAGAAGTGCAACTTCACTGTGGTCTCCTGTAAGGTGGAGGCACTTCCCCAGAAGAGCGGCTCATATGCGTGGAAGTTTCACTAAACTCTTCCTCTCTTAAAAAGAGAATTGGTTTCCCAAAAAGCCCCGCAGCCTACCTGGAACAATATCAGCCTATCCGACGCCTCCCTCGGACTCAGGCCAGCCTGCATCGGTCCCGCGTGCCTGTACTCATGCACATACTCCGAATTATCGTCTCTGAACTTGTCCAGGTTCCCTTTCAAGTCTGAGGAGAAGTTCGGTTGCATCTTCAGCAGTTGGAAGTGCGTGGCGAGAGCTGACGCTTGCAGCCGTTGCCAGGAGTAGCGGAGGTTGTCGACTTGCTCCAAGTCTTCTTTGCTGACGAACAGCTCATACCTGGTGATGACGTTGAAGGCTTCCTGTGGAACGTGAATTAGTTGCGAATGTGTGGTCCTTTTGACGACCAGTCTGGTGTAGGTAATATGTTATTAAGCAAACTTAGCTCGAAGCTTGTTATATGGATGCTAGGAACGGATAGTCATACCTAAATCTACATATGTTATACGGGCATTAATATAAGACCAAGATAGACAGACAAGCACACAAATGTTTGCGGGGATCGAACCCGTGACCTCAACAATAGTCAACACTTGACCACTACACCAAGCTGAGACCAGATGAACTTTTCTTTCTCTACAAATTGAATCTGAAAGATATTATGACAGTTATTAATGATCTCTACCTCTAAAGCACATCTGTTCTCCTAGTACTTGCCGGTTGGACCCAACCTGTCGTGTTGCTTGCACATGCGCTTTGACGCTTAAACCGCGTGTCCTAGATCTAGACCACGTGGTCTAGGATGTAAACAACTGGTTTGTAAACACCAAGATTTGCTATACCAACATCTAAGGACGCTTTCTGTATGGAAATATTTAAATACCTAGACCAGTACGAACAAAACACATGTTTTTACAGTGTCGGATCGAACCCGCAATCCTTGCTTTGGTGTGAACTTGATTAACATTTGATGTTCCTATAGAACACACCCATAGTTATAGAAACGGACCTTTTTCCCTTCACCTACCAGTAGGTGAATAAGGTGGGTCATCGCCCCCTTTTTATGCACAAAAATACTTTAAATTGATAGATGGAACCCACGAACTTTTGGTGCAATTGTCACACGGAATTAATTGTTATTTGAAGTAAATGGCGCAGTGGTTAGCGCTCTTGGCCTGTGATTGCTAAGTAAGGAAAGCATCTTTCGCAGGGGCCAGTCAACGGATGGGTGAAGGGTATTATTTATAATAATTAATGTAAGTATTAAATAAATAGAAAAAATAATAATTATCTTTTTATGTAATACTAAGAAGTTCTAAACCCACCTCAACAGGATCAATCTTCAGTTCCATATCGACCTCCTGTTCCCGAATCTTCTTCAAGGTTTCCATGACGGTCCTGACGTCATCCAGGTCTCTGATAGGCCTCTCCAGCTTGCGCTCCAGGTCGTTCATGATGGCGTACACGTAGTCCATCTCGCGTTTGTACTTCTTCCTCATGGCTTGGCTTATTCTGTGCGTGCCGTCTATAGAAATATCACAGTATTAAAAGGGATAATGAACTTAGTAGTCACAAGATAGTTTAATACTTATAAGTAATTATAATACCTACTCATAATATTTTTTTCAGAAATAGGGTACTTTCATACCCTGGGGTGAACCGCTTTTGATAAATAACTAGTTGTATGCGATAAAATGCAACCATAAACCCATTAAACCTATTTAATTCTTTCCAATTTTTACCCTATCATTCATCTATCATTGTTTATATTCCTCCTTTTCGCACGAAGCGATTTGCTTCTTCCTTCATAATGCTAAGGAGTGGAACTCACTGCCGTGTTCTGTGTTTTCGCGAACGTTATAATCTGGATGTCTTCAAGACTAGAGTGAACAGATATCTACTAGCAAGCTCCATCTTAGGCCTCATCTACACTTTTCATCAGGTGTGACAGAGGTCAAATGCAAGCCGATTTAAAAAATAAAATAAAAATAAAAACTTACTTTTCAACTCAGTCGTCAGCCCCAACTTCAGTTTCTCCGTAGACACGGCGAGACAGGTCCCGATGACGAGCACATCTGGCTCCGTGGCCAGCTTGGTCTCCAGCTCGCTGTGCTTCTTCAGCGACAGCTCGAAGTCGTTCAGGTTCCACGTCAGCAGCTGCCGGAGAGTCTTCTCACACTTCCAGAGGTAGTGGTACGGACGCCAGCGCTTCACCAGGTTGTTTAGCTCCTGAATTGTTAGATGGTTATAGAATGTTAGAGAAGGTTTCAGTTAAAGGGTTTAGAGCCTCTGCTCTTAACATTTTACGCATGAGGTACCGTTTTGCCAAACTTTGTTTATTGTTATAATACGGTACTTAAATGTAAATAAGGGTTAAAAGACGTCTTGTTTTTACGATTGCCTCGCGGAGCACTTGGAATGGCTCTAGTGACCACTAGTGGTCCGTAGATCGTAGGTAAACCAAGGGTTTAGAGAATGGTCTGTAAATTATACATGCGAATGAATTGACAACATTTAATTTTTTTCATGTATTGTTTTTATTTACTAATACGAAATATTTTCAAAAACTAAAACATACGTGTTTTTGCTTTTTTGCTAATTTTCTTTCCTTTTCGTAAAATAAATTATTTAAAAACGACTTATTCTAAAAGAGCGTAAGTCAATGTCATGGGATGAACGAACATTTTATCTTTGCTAGTTTAAAAAATAAACTTGAATGTCGGAAGTTCAAATCAATGTTGCCAGGAGACTATAGGGAAAATGCATGAAAAAATGTTGTCCAAGTAGCTTTAGTGCAACTTAGGTACCCTTTTTGTGCTTTAAATTAACGTAAAAAATGTATTTGTAATTCTTCATGAAGCTATAAAAAAACGGTTTGGTACATTAAGTGATTTTTAATTTTTTCGCAATATTCAGAAACATGAGTTTTTCCCCGATGGGCCAGGAGTTTTGCAAATCCGGCAACACTGTACACACACATGCACAGTTTTCTGACAGTTTGACAAGAAACAGTGTCAAACAAGTGTCAAACTTACGTTTCTTTTTTTTAAATCACGTCGGCCAAAGCGAGACCAAGATTGACTGTGTGTGGATCCGACGAGCATTGAATTTGGGAACTTTTCAAAATATCTTTTTAGATACTGAATGAAAAAAATTAAAATCATTTTTTCTGTGTCAATTTAGCGAAAATCTCGAAATGGTTTTTGAATTAGAGTACCTTATAAAAAATTAAATGTTGTCAATTGTTCTCCGCTTGTTTGTTTACTTTTAAAATAGGCTGCATAGCCACTCGATTTCATAATTCAAATTCAAAGTATGAGATTTGAGAATAGCACATTGAGGGAAAAAAACTAAGAAGGCATTTGTCGTGACGTCTGAAAATGATATTCTACTCACACTTGGATACACCTTGGTTAAAAGTATAGCTTCTTCGGTCTTGTTTAAAACTGCTTACCAGAATTTGGACTACGATCCCCTGATCTCTCAGATCTTCAAATCTCGAAGCTACACAAGCTTGAAGGGGCTTGAAAAACTTCTACATTACAAACCAAGTTGTCAAGTACACAACTCCAGAAAAATGTAAAAAGATTCATCAAACTTACAGTTTTAATATTCTGCGTGCAGGACGAAAGCAGTGAGAGAGTCTTCAAAACCTCCTTGTTCTCCATCACGTGGCTGTAGAAGTTCTTCTGCTGCAGAGGGAACTGCGGCTTCTCCTCCGACTCCAGGCGGTAGTGCCTCTTCCTCCTGTTCTTTGCCGCGTCAGCTTTAAACGATTTTTGTGCCATTCCGTTCTGTGGTCCAGATTGCACCTGTTCATCAAGTTTCGTGACTACCTCTAGCAGGTGGTTCGAGGGACGACCAGCTATCTTCTTCCAGTTAACCTAAATAAGCAAGGATGCCAAGCGGGGAATTGGAACGAAATTAAAGAACAAAGCACATCGAGTGTTTAGCAACGAAGGAATAAGGGCAGGAATTGCGTGGCAGACGAATACAGACGAATACACAGTCGTATACACGTGTGGTGGGCACAGCACAATACAATTAACATCACAGGGTGAGGTCACAAGAAAGGATAAAATGTTATTGTTAGTTATGTACATCGATTATTCTGTTAGATTAGTTAGTATGTTATTTAAAGCGTCATTCCCTAGGGTTTTAATATTGTTTTTTATTTAATCGACTTAGAGTTAAATTTTTGTGTTAGATCTAAACTACACGAACAATATTATCTATACTAGGTACACCTTACAATTAATGAAACGATTGTAACTTATCAATTTAAAACAAAAATACTCTGTCTGTAAATTAGTGACTTATAATAAGTTTAGAAACCTTTATAACCATTAAAATACGTTAACCTTAAAAATTAAATAAAAATCTTCTAAATTCTAAGTTAATTCTTGAAAACACTTCTTAAAAATGTCTAGTAATCCATAAGAGCTTCCTCCTCTCCTCTCAAAAGTCATCCTTAAAAATAAGATAGCTAATTTCCCAATGACCACAGTTAAAGCTTAAACTCGACTAGCTCGTAAGTTTTTTCCAACGACTCTAGTTACCCTAGGGCACAGATAACATATATTAGAAGGCTCTAAGTGTTTTCCCGGGACGCACATATACAGTCAAGTAAAGCCTAGGGGCTTTAAGTGTTTTCCCAGGACAAACAACCGCAGTCATCCTTGGCTCTTAGTGTTTTCCACGGACAATCAACCGCATTTACCCTGGGTTCTAAGTGTTTTCCCCGGACAAACAATCGCAGTTACCCTAGGCTCTTACCCTGGGCACCTTCCCTCCAGACCACTGCGCCACGCCCTTGGACAAGCCCGAGATGTGCTTCCCCGCCAACGTCAGCACCTCCTGGATTTCCTCCAGAGTTGGCTTGACAGACACATTCGGGATCATCAGTGTAGCTTGGAGCAGGAATATTGGCTTCATGTCGAAACCTGTGTATAAATTGTATAATACAGTATCTTGATCATCATTGATTTCATTTAAATCATAGTTCTAAGGTATGACGTGCACGTGCAATAGAGTTTACAATGTAGGTAGATCAATTTGCTGTATAAACTATTTCATTTCGTTTCATATTTCATTAAATCTTGCAATATTCTGCTGGCCGCAGGAATCCGCTAAATGGAGTTATGCTCATATTCACCAACCACGATCAAGGATCACCAATTTGTACAACAATTTACTTTAGGTGACTATTCATGAAATGAAAACAAAATGGCGCGCGCGCGGAATGTCGCCGACACGTTCAGTGTCTTATGTTCTCCTAGTGTTTTGAGCGGCCAAAGATGCCAGACTGCCCGTTTCAGCCGGGCCAAGAAATGCAGTTAGTTCCTTCCGTAAACAAGCAGCGATTCAAAAGATATTATTGTTATTTTCCACCACGGAACAGAAATGTTTTCCACGATGTCGTTAATAAGGTAAAACCTCCATAGTAGCAAAGTAAAAGTAATGATGACACTTGTTTATTAATGTGTTCTATAAACTTGTACTTAGCAGTTTATTTAGTGGACCTTATCCTAGGGACCTAGGTATCTGTTCCCGGGTCTGAAAAAGATTGTTCCAAATTGGTAAACATTGCTCTGACTACAGGAATTTGGCAAGCGCGATGATTGAGTTCCATACCTCTAGACTTCATTTTGATTTCTCTTGAACTTTTTATACGTATACTTTATTTAATAGGTTTGTAAATGGTTTCTAAGAGATTGTTAATTTTAATTAGACGCAGTTAATCCTCAGGTCAATTTAGAGATGACCACATAGTGCGAGCAAACCGTTACGGGCCACCGGTTGACAGTTTCGGTCCACCGGTTGCCTGGCAATCGACGCGTTTCAAGTACCAGGCAATCAGAACAGGCATGGAGCTATCAAACCGCTCTCTCGTACGCAAACCGCGCGAAGCTTCAACCCGTAAAATGCCAATTTTTTTTTAAGAAATTCTAGTTTTTTATATAAAAAGCGTAAATCCAAACGTCATGACAAATCGTACACTAAACTTATGAGTTTACGTTCCGATTTTTCTCTCACAGTCCAGTTAATATTATGAAGATACGCCCAGTTACGCCTACACGTCATGTGGGCGTGTCAGAATACAATTGTTGAGGTCAGAGGTCATATTATTATCATCATTGTATTACCTTTTTTAAGAGATGAATTTTATTTTAATAATTTATTTCACATAAAATAAATCGAGTACTCCTTGAAAACATTCAGTCAGTCAGTTGGTTTCTTACGTGTTTTTCTGGTTTTTCCTCTAATTCAACTCATTTTTCTCAATATTATTTAAGGTACTTTGGCGCACTTTGTACAGATTCCCCAGTTACCCTGGGGCCTCACCTGGGGCGGTCCCACAAACATGTGACGCATCGAACAACGGAATGTCGTCCGCTTTTACTAGGAGAACAGAACACCCGCAGAGATACGGCTTATCCGACCAATGTTAGCAATATGGCAGATTGTTCGAAGACCTATCCCTCTCATCGATATTATCGGGATTTTTAGTCTTGGTTCGTTCCCAATAAAATTCGTCCTTTAATCTAGACGTTACCACTAAGCGCAAATGTCTCAACTATCTCTATCTCAACGCTGTATCATCGGCGACAGTAGGAATTTAGTAGTAATTTTGTACTGTCGCCGTTGATACAACCGTGGGATTGTGACATTTGCGCTTAGTGAATTCCACCGTACGTTCGTTCCGACGAAAGGTCTGGCTCGTCACGGCTGCTCCAGTACCAGGAAAGCATAACATAAGTAGTGGTATTCGTGGAAGCAACGAAGGCTACCGGATGGTCTTTCCTCCATATTGAATTTAACACCAATACAAGCTGAACTCCGCACAGTTCAGATTTCCGTACTTATGATTCGGATTGGTTAACTGAACTTGAAACATTAACTACCTACTCGTCTCGTACTCAGTTGGGAAAACTGAACTGGCCTTGTTCTTGTACGGACTTTCTGAACCTTCAATACCAGGCGACTAGAACGCACGGAGAGCTCACTCATCGATTCTCGTAATCGCCCGGTTGAGATTGAGACGTTAAATATTAATTATTTATTGTGTATTATATAAGTGGTATTTATTTCAAGATGTAAGGAACGATATAACTGTAATTTAAATATGCCTTCGGCTGAGGTCTGGGATGACGTCTTATACTCTACGTTATAATCTACGCGTTTGGGTTTGCCAATATAACTAAATTATTTTGTGCAGATTATATTAACCTTGGAGGTCATGTTGGGCTTAATGGCGGGAAAATTAATTGATTAGACAATTTCCTCTTAGCTCATGGTTGATTTAAAGATAGAAAGTAGCTTGTCTTGATGTTACATAAATACCTACATAGTAACAAGATCTAAAATAAAATGGCCCAAAAAAATATAAGTGCATCTATCTGAGTCTGACTGAACCTAAATTCTTGTCTTTCATTTATTTCTTAACTAGTTTTTACCCGCGGCTTTGCCCGCCTTATCAAGATTTCTGTGGAAGCATTTAATCATGATAAAAAGTACCGTAATACAAAAATGAGCCTATTTCCTTCTGTATATCGTTCGGTAGTTTCAGTGTGATTGACGGACAATCATCCAAAAATACAAACTTTTATTAAATATGATTTTTGCACATCAAATGTTATGTTGACAGGCGCTGCTTTGACGTTAGGTATGTTGCGTTTCCCAGCGACCCGAATGCGTGCCGCTCACCGACGCGGACCCGCAACGGTACCAGGAGAGTATGACCTGCGTAGAGCTCAAAAGCCACAGCCAAAGCTTATCTTGACCATTATTCTGAACCGTACTGCCAAGGAATAAAGTCGCCAATTGAAACCATTTGCTCACGCTGTAACCGTACAGTCAAGGATCTTACTAAAATCATGTAGTCCTTAAATCCAAGCACTACGAAGAAATCACAGGGTGCGGTTGAATGTACACTGCTACCAAATTATCTGGCCCGGTGACGGAGTCGCTGCTGTTTTCGTAATACTGTCAAATAAACTGGCGTTTCCATATGACGACGCTTAGTTCCAATTTCAACCACCGGGCCATATAAGTTTGTAGCACATATCACATAGTGCCCTCACAAGCAAAAGTGAAAAGTAACTCATGCGGATAGAGTCGCTTTTCCTTTATCACTTCTTTAGCACCTCTACCCCACAACCGGTGCCTACTGCGCATGAACGAAGTATTCTCCGATAGGCAGGGCTAAAAGGAAATTTTCAGGGGTAATACCAGGCTTGCATAAGGCTGAGAGAGTGATTCAGGGCAAAGCTTCTGTCGTATCGTCGCGTAATGTGTACGCGATGTAGCTAAAGCGTTTGCATTAAGGTTCAAAATTGAAGTGAGGCAGTATTCTTGTTCGTGTACATTATTGGATACCAAAGACTTTTACTTCAAATTAAACTTGTAAAAAACATTTCGGACAAAGGTTGTTTGACGGAAATGAAAGAATGAAGGGATAGTTGGATTGTTTGACCACTGCGACTTTTTTGTCCATTTTGTCATACTGTATAACTAATTTAATGACTAGATGGACTAAGTAACCCAGATTTTCATCCACTCATAACATCAGCATTTCCTAGCATACTGGAGTCATAAATGGTTAGGTATAAAAAAAGTATTTTAAAAAGGCTATGTATCCGTTTTCTAGCACCAAGGCTTCAATTGTAATTTTGGAGCTAGGCAAGGAATCTATTCATTTAGCTATTTTAATGAACTACATACGATAAAGGCTGGTAGGACATCATTTACTTAAACTTGCGGTAAGTACAGATGTTAATCGAAGGCTCATTACACAACTCAATTTAGAAGTGATCATGATAAAGTTTATTTTGTCATAAAATTAACTTTTAAAAATAAAAAAAATCAAGAGCCATCCGCGTACATAAATATGTTTTACTTTATTAAAAGACAGTTTGTGTTGTGATTCTCATAGCTTTTGCACAAATTAACTTCAGGGCTAAAACTATATTTACGTCTGAAATAAAGCTACCTCACAAATCATGACTGCATTTACGTTTGACGCAAATCTTAACGCCATGGCTGGAAAATTTTTCTTCGCTGGAAACATGAGTACTAGGCACGCATGACGCGATGAACATGACACAATATTTTCGCCATTTCAAAGTTAGCCCTATAGTCATACACATAAAGTTGATATTATCTAGTGGGCGTATGTCATCGGATACACGTGGTTTGGCCATTAATACGCAGGTGCACGGTTCAGCAACAAGTGATACCGGTCGAATGGTACCAGGCGATCATAACACGCCAGGAATCATAATCAATACTTTGACTGAAAAGGCAGGAGCTGATTCAGAATGAGAGCACGAATTGAGTCTCGCTCAATCCTATAGCCATCTAGGAACAGCCTACTTTTAATTGGTTAATGTTATATGTTATAATATTATATTATACGCTGTAGAATATATTAGAAGAAATATTATTTCATAAATCGTTCGGTTTCGAATTAGAAAAAATAAAAGTAATAAAAATACATCAATTGGCGAAATACAGGTGGTTCTTATTTCAAGTAGCAAAGGGAGGGGCTTGTTATCGACGATGTTGGAATATTACCAGGGCACGAGAATACAGTTAGAGGTCGGACGATACTTTTACATAGGCGATCTTTACGGGTTTTACATACTCTTTTGTAATGGCGTGTATGAAGAATGATAATGCATTTTCAGCCTATCAAACTCAACCCATTATTTTTTTTATTTCTTTCGTACGTTAAGGTTGCATATTGCAGTGTGCCCAACGTTATGTCACCATCTTCATATTTTTTTACGTAAGCGTGAGGCAAACGAATGATATTGAGAGAGAGAGAGTGGAGAGGGTGTCACCTGATGGTATGGTATCACCGCTGCCCATGGACATCAACAAACCCACAAGAGTCGGTGATATGTTGCCTGTCTTTAAAACCAATTCCCTCCCAAACTGAGCACATGTCATGTCATATGAAGACAAAATATATTTTTAAAAGACTAGCGGCCCGGTACGTTCCTACGTGTGGTAAATGAAGAGCCACTCGACCGATTTTGTGCAAACTTCACATATCCCGTTTTTAAGTCATAAAGTGACAACGAAAAATGCCACTTATTTATTTATATTCAGATTGGTTTTATGCAAAATAACCACTTCCAACCTTCGGTGATGATGGGGTCAGCGCTGAACCTCTTGATAATGAGGTCCAGGGTCCTCCTGGTGACCTTGATGAGCACATCCACCACCTTCCTGCTGTAGTACCGACGCATCTCACTGACGGCATTCTTCACCATTTCCTATGCAAGATAATGTCATATTAATAAAATGAGCGATTCGCAAGGTGCCATCCATAAAGTACGATACACGAATTTCATGATTTTATTAGCAACACAAACATTTGCCCCTAGCGAAATTCGAACTCGCGACCCTCGGTCGTGCAGCCAGGGTCTCTGACCACTAGACCAACGGGCCCGTCAATAACAAATAAATAAATATCTCACAACAACTCATACATTGATCTGACACCGTTATAAGTAGCTTTTAAGAAATTGTGTTACAGATATTAGCATCAACAGAAGAAGAAAAATTACAAATATACTTAAATTCATAAATATAACACCCAGACCGGGACAAACAAACATGACGTTCATGCACACAAATGTTCGTCCTGTGCGGGGATCGAACCCGCTATCCCTTGGTCTAAGACCCATGTGGTTAGTAAGACCTATGTTAGTAATTTCAACACCAAAAAGAAACTACATATTATTATTTAAAGTGGCCACTCCTGCACTACTCCCCCTGATAAAGCACAGGAGTGCCTCAGTTAGTTGCAGTCCAATCTGCTTACAATCATGTTTAGTATGTATCTGCCGCTCGCAGAAAGCAAGGGTGAGACCCTTCATAATGGGGAGGAATCACGATAAGTGGTATGAAAGCTTCGGACAACAAGACGAACCTGCATGCTCTTGGACAGCCCACCAGCGGGCACGGACAGCAGCTTGTGAGGGTTCTCGAAGCAGTCCCACACGGCTGACCAGTCCTGGGTGCCGCTGGAGGTAGACTCTGCTATCGTGGACGCTGGGCCACTGGTCAATAAGACGAACCTGCATGCTCTTGGACAGCCCACCAGCGGGGACCGACAGCAGCTTGTGAGGGTTCTCGAAGCAGTCCCACACGGCTGACCAGTCCTGGGTGCCGCTGGAGGTAGACTCCGCTATCGTGGACGCTGGGCCGCTGCCGTTTTGTGGGTCATCTGTTAAGGAAGGAAATTGATAAGCTATAAGTGTTATGAAACGCTAGTAAGCTATGTTTAGAATGGTTGTAGACTGGTGTAGTGGTAAGAGACCCTCACTCTCAACGAGAACCGTAAGTTCAAATCCAGCTAGTTGCAAATGTTCGTTTCAAAAAATCTAAATTTAAACCATAATATACTTTGTTTATGTAGGCGTAGGCCTCAACAAGTCACTTATAAATCGTCAATAACAATATCACAATAGAATGACTCGACCACCGACTTCGGAGTGCAGTCATCTACCAAGAAGTGTGATATGGTAAGTTAAATAGAAAATATTATTATTTAAAGCTAACACACCAATTTCCTTATTATAAATAAGGTTAAAGTTCATCACACATACATTTGTCACCTGCAGGATCTGAAACTGGGACCTTCAATTTTGCGGTCAGGTCACTATCCACTAGACCAGCAGGCCAATCTAGCTCGGGAGAAAGACTCGAGAGTTCTCGAATAAATTTATTATTTCAACCTGGAGGAAGTTAAGCAGAAAAGCGGATCCCGGCACTAAGCTGGGCTTCTTCGTCACAACGAAGAAGAAGATTAAACCAACCTTCCGCGATGAGGAATTCAAAGTCGGGGTTGATCTCAGTGGGCTTGATCTGCTGCGCAGCCTTCTTTACCAGGTCAAGGACCTCCTCCACGGCCTCTTCCACCATCAGACTCTTGCGGTTTAGTTCCACGCAGGCGTTGCTTTAAAAAATAAGCGAGATAAAGAGGAGTTAACAAAGATTTTGATGTATTGGATGTGAACATTCGAGTATAATTCAAAGTCATATTGTATGACCCCGTCAGATTTGCACCCCTAGGGTACAAACGCTAGAGGGGACTATTGGGATACGCCGGTTTACAATCGGTTGCTACATACACATATATTTTTTTTGTTAAGGCTTTATATGCATCATTATTATGACTTTTGACTATTAATTTATAAAGTTTGGATATTAAGACGGGACAGTTAGGAAGTTTGAAATAGGTACAGAAGTTGCCTCACCGACATCCAGACTCCACGTTTTCTATAAACTCTTCCACAGTCCATGGCATTTCTTCTGTTGGCAAAAATGTCATTAGTATTGTACCTATTGTTGCTTATAGCGAAGATAGCTGATAGTCAACTACGAGTATTACTGAAAGTTGCCCAACAATCAAAAAATCTTAAATATTTCTTGTTCGTCTTAACTATACTTTGATCGGATTTCTTCCATTATTTGAGTCTTTATTTAGGAGTATTCCTCCAAGCTGTGTATGAACAGCTAAAAAAAAGTAATTTAAATTCATGGTGCAAATCTTACTATTTAACTATTCTATTTTTTTGCTCCACTGATCGGGCAATGCGCAACTGTGACTAACTCACCAGGCAAAGTAATCAGCGAAACATCTTGCATCCCTGACAGCACATAGATGATCCTGTTCGTGTAAATATCGTGGACCCTCGTCACCAGAACATCGAAGCAGTTGATGCCCGCGTTGGCTTTATCGATGAACTCCTTCCAATCCCCTGAGGTCCAGGTGACGTAGCGAAGAGCGGGGAGCAGGAGAGAAGATAGCCGAACCACTTGAGGTAGAAAGAGAGGGCGCACTTCCAACTTCACCCGGCGGACGGTGGTGATGTAGTCTTCGAGGAGGAACTGTTGGGTATAATGTTAGTAGGTCATAAATTCAATCTTAGCTTCAATGAGTAAGCGTAAATGGAGATCGTTGATGCATAGAAGCATATACTATGAAAAAAACAAACCAACATGTAAAGAGTCGTTGGCGAGCGTGATGTAGGTATTTTTGGCGTACGACGATAGACGGGTCGATACCCATTTTGACGAGGCAGTGCGACTCCCTGATGACAAGACGATTTCGTTGTTTAGCTTTTCACAGATGCGGCTCGCTTCATCATCATTTAGCACGAGTCTGCCTGCTCAACCTGGTGACTATGGGCATTACGCCCCATTTGGGTGAGTTCTACGTCCACCTATATACTGTAACAGGCTAATGATCACTACACAAACTACACAAACCTGCAAAGAATCGTTGACAAGCGTGAAGTAGTTCTTCTTGGCATAGAGGGAGTGGCAGACGATGGGGAGGTCGACGCCCATCTTGACGAGGCAGTCGGACTCCCTGATGAGAAGGCGGATGGCGTGGTCCAGGTTCACGCAGATGCGGCCCGCGTCGTCGATCTTCAGAAGAGTGTTGTTCAGGCTGTCGTCTACGTCCCAAAGCTACAGACAAAGGATACTGTTTATTTACTTGGTCCGAGGAAAACTTCAAGTCCACAAAATAAATGTCTTTGTCTTTTAAGCACCGAAATAATTATCGGCTTCCTAAACCCTTGCTAAACTCGAATATATACCACATACAGACTTTAGAAATTACACATGAATTTTAATTTGGTTCCATTGTGATTCATCAATCGATAGTGATTTGGGAAATTAGATAAGTTTAATATGGATTTGAACACGTGACTTTGCTACGGCAAAAGGCAATCTACAATTTGATTTGTCATCCATCGCTGTTAACTGGACTCACGTTCTGGTTCATCCACACGGCGCGCATGGTGTCCTCGTACGCGTTGACGAGCGCGCGCATGTTGGTGTACTTGCGCGTAACGTCACCCGCGGCCGGCAGCGCGCGCAACACCGGGTGTGCGCACACGCTCTCCACCGTCTCCCGCATGTTGAACATGAGGCAGCGGGACCATTTTATACGACCTGTGGTGGAATGGAAACCAGATAGTTAATCCTCTTAGTTTAGAACCGAGGTTATTGCAAACCACACGGTTACTTACATGAAAGGCCAAGTTAAAAGAAACATTCAACATTCTATTATTGAGAGTAAAAAAATAATTAAAACTGATTGCTGCGAGGGGAAAAAGTTTTTCAAAGAAACAAAACTTCATCAGAATTTTCATTTTCATCATTCTCTTGCCCTTGTTACAAACAAACACGCCTTTCAACCGTTAAATCCTATTGGAGTAGAAAAAAGCATCACGAGGGCCCCCTCGTGATCCTTTGATCACGTGATCACACTGTGCAAGTTTTTGCAGTGCATAATTTTGTTAATCGCTTTGATACCAACTCGGCTGTAACTTCAAGGAAAACATGGTGAGGAAGAATAACTTTATGCAAGAAAGCTTTGAAGTTTTTAATAAACCTTCTTTCAGAATACTACGTGAGTATACTTGCAGTATACGTCTTCATAGACTTGCACCATAACTCGTCTGACATAGACGTAGAGCCCGATGATTCTTGCAGAGTATACTGCTATTTGGTCAACTTACCAGCTACAGGCGAGTAGTTCATCGGCAGCGGCGGGTCCTCCCTCTGCCGCTTGAACATCTTCGTGATCTTGTCGACCTCCTTCTCGCAGTATCGCAGCACGCGGTCGTATTTCTCGCAGAGCTTCGTTATTTGGATCTTAAGGCTTACCTTGAACATGATTTACAATAGTGTAGTTAAGACTGTTATTTTAACTAATATCTGATAAACTTCTCGATGGTATAGTGGTTTATGTATTTCACTGGGTCGTAGTCTCTAAATAAGAAGCTCTAACCGGGTTAAGCAAAATTTGTGACCGTGTTTTCGAGCACAGCCTCAGTTTACGATCAACAATGTGCCTTTGGCAAGAAATGATTTAGCCAAGATTTATAGAAAGTCAATATTGTTGTATACATTCGTGCAGCACCGTCTTTTGATATCAACAAGTCCAAAAGGATCTCAAATGTGTTGCTACCATTTGCACATCCTCCTCAATTGATCATAGAAAATCACAACATAAAATAGAATTTGCAGTAGGTAACAAGTATGATTACCTTTTCAAACCTAGTCAAGAACTTAATCCCCTGCGGCGTTTCCCAGACGCTGGAGAAGTTGACTTCTATAGTGTTTCCTATAGATTCCTTCAGTACGTTAGTCTTCCCTTCGAACGTCTGGTAGTCTTTGTCGAACTCGCTGTTACGGTAGTCCAGATAGTCATACTGACAAGTCGTGACAACCTTCTTCGCTTCTTCGAAGGTTTTAACAGCTTCCTCTAAGTCTAAAACGAGATGAGAGAATCTAGAATAGAATCTAAAGTTTAAAGTGACCAAAACAGTGAATAGGTTTCTTCTGGATAAGCGACGAACGACGTATATTGTATGGCGCTTAACATAAGAAGATTTGTGGTTAAACGCTTAACAATTCACTATAAATGTTGCTATGCCCTTGCAGGGCGTCACATAGGAACTTATCATCGATGTTCTTAGCCCCTATGTTACCTGTGACATGCAATAAAATATTTGATATATTTGGTTTGATTAAAAAAAGAGTATGAAAGATTACATGGTGTTAACTGTGCCGATGTGATCAAAAAACCCAAATACCTTCTCCAAGTAGTAAACCCTCCATTCTCTTCGCAAACAGGTGGTTATAGTCTTCCATCAAGTCAAACATTGTAATGATCTTGTTAAGCCTCTTGCAGAAGGTGTCAAACTTCCCAAACACGTAGTTTTCTGAGAAGCTGAACTGCTCAGTGTTGGGCAGGAACGGCTGGTTCTTCACGAAGAGGTAGGACTCCCTGTAGGTCTTGTTCAGGTTGATGCAGTGAATCAGTTTCTCTCTGACGTGAGCGCGTTCTTGCGACCATATGGTCTCTTTGAACCGGCAGGTAATGTATTGCTTGCAAGTCTCGATCATTTGGTTTGTTATCTGAAAATATTATTTTTTCTCACTACTTTGCTTAATGTTATTATTTTAAAGATTTAACACTAAAAAGAAAAAAAATCAAAACTCAGTTTGACCATTTTTATTTCTTCCAACCCTCTTAGGCATTTATAAAATCATCAGGTTTAAATTTTACAGATTGAAAGTATCATCGAGTTTGGCGATTAGGCCCATCGACCGGGTAAGAATCTCAATAGTTACTTTTTTAAATCGGTAAATTATTGCATCTTTATAATGTTGATGCAGTTAACATTTTGGCATCTTACTATACCTTGACCATAAGCGACGAGATCCTCTCCGAAGTGTTGTAGAACTGCGACACGCTATGTATCAGGCGCACCGTCTGCAGCAGACTCAGGATGGAGTCCTTGATCTTCACCGGATCGTCCAGGTAGAGCGAGTGGCAGCACTTCTCCATGGCCTGGATGAACTTGGCGTTGTCCTTGGCTTCGTTGTAGCAGAACGTGATCTTGTGGTCCGTGTCGCGCCAGAGACGGATGATTTTGGAGTTGGCCATTGTTAGGACTGTTAGGGTTAGCTGTACTTCGTTGTCCTAAAGAAAAAGAAAAAGTTTTGGTCTTTTAAGCCAGTCACAACTGACTGACCGTCATCGTCAATACACACCCAAGGCAACCGATGGGTATGTATGTATTGACGATGATGCAGGCCTATACCAAAATTCGATCTGGTTTATTAATCCTGTCCTTATTGGTCCTGAGACTTTATCTTGTTTATCACTTTAATGATATACATTTAGAAATAATTGCAAATATTCGTGCCATGCCCATTTGAAATTGGACTGGCAGTCAAATTTCATGATGTGATCCAGGAGAAATCAAAGAACACTCTCTCGTTTATTGTAGTTACCTGTAAGTAAGAGACGAGCTGCGAAAACTGCGCTCCCCTTTTCTTCCAGTACTCCAGCTCATCTTGCGGACCGCTTGAGTCCACCTCGCGGCGAAGCTGCTCACTCTCACTCAGGATCTATAGTGAAAAGATAAATAAATAAATAAAGTATGGGCATACCAGAAAACTAGGTTACAAAACCGAGGAAAACAAGTTCGAATTCAAATTCAAAAAATCAATGTTGCTCTTATTAAATGATTTGTTATGAACAACAGCATTTGTACTGGAGTGAAGGATGTTTGTGAACGGTATTTATTGTACGAGTATTTCTTGTCCATTCAAAGTACTTTACTGGTTACAGGCTTAGTTTACATCTCGACAAAGTGATCTGTAAGACCAATGAATTCATAGCCTACAGAGTCCTTTGAAGCATGCGTAAGAAGAAAGTCATGTGCAGAGGCATTTTGATAGCATTTAGGTATTCTTATTTGGAATGGGTACAAACCCGTGGCAGGTTAATTATTATTATTACGTATAAATTACCTCCATAACTTTCTTGACCCACTCATGGACCCGGTCCTCCAGCGCGGTGATGATGGGGATGGACTTGGTCATATCCTTGAGGTCGTTCTGGTCTTGGACGTTGGCCATCAGCGCCTGGCCGTCGTCGAACAGGTTCTCCTGACCGCACACGTCCTCGCACACTGGTGAAGAAGAACCATTCCTTATCATCTTCATTATTATCAAAAGCCTATAGCAGACTTTTGCTGGACACGTGGCTATCCTAAGTGGAGCCCACATTATATGAAGAGATGGGCAGTATATTGGATATTTCAAGCTTATTAAAATTACATATTCTGGATAAATTGACAACGTAGTTTATCTAGATCTTGAATCCAGATTAATGTAATCTTAAAAATTACCTAACAGAAGCCTAAAATTTGAACAAAAAAATAAAATTACCAAAAACTCTTATAAGTAATTACTCCATCAAAACTTATACGATCAGAGTTCTTGTAAAGTTGCCATGATATGTTGTAATTCTCAAAACTAACCTTTAAGAGCACTGCAGAAGGACCTGAGCCCTGGCAGCAGCTGGTTCTTCACGATGGGGAACCTGGTCTCGTCCTCGTCCCCGTCGGTGCTGGGGTGAGCCAGGGCGCTCATGTACACGTGCTCCATCACCCTTTCAATGGCCGTCACTAAGCCCACTTTCTCAGCGTTGAGGATGCCGCAGAACCTAATTAGTTAGTGTAAAAGTTGTTTAATCAATTCTCAGCAGTATTTATAAGAAATTTTCAAGAAGTATCAAGTACCAAATAATTTTGTAGCACATCAAACTCCTAAATAGATTGTTTCAGATTAAGTTTGACCCATTTAACTTCGTATTTTATGTCTAAGATCGAATCTATAAGGATCTTTTGACTCACATCATCATATATTTTTGTAACTATCTATTTGTGCAATTTTGATTAAAGAATGGTGTGTCTTGACTAAGTCGTAATCATCGTTGTTACTATTCTTTTTTTATTGAAGAAGATGAAAAGAAACAAACAACTTCCTTGGAATTTAGCTACAAAGAACGTGTAGCAGTATATTTACCACGATGCTGGTTCCTAATAAAGTTGAAGAAAATGTTTAAAACTCACAGATCTTTATGAAATCCTTCCTCAGGCAGTTGTTTGCTGACATTAATCCGGAACATGTAGATGCATATTCCAGTGAACTTCACGTCCCATCCATCCGATAAGAATAGTTTCTTCTTCATGGTCACTTGGGGTGGCGGCTGCTTCCCCTGGCGAGGTTTCCCGTCGACTTGTGGCGTCTGTTCCACTTCTTCCATGTCTTGGTAGTACCAGAGGAGCTTGTTCCTCATGTGTGGAAGGAAGAGTTGGTTGATGTCGTCTAACTGTAGAAGGATACACAGGAAATTGTCAGACCTATTCAAATGTTTGAATGGTGTGGAAATTGATTCAAAAAACTCTGGTGTTACAGTCGATCTAGAGAGTATTCTTCCAGTTTAGACGAAATGGGATGAGTAGTAATAAGTTTCTGCGTGGGGATATTAATTTCGTTTGCGCGAATTATATTGAACATTAGGAGGGTGGGAAACCATTTTATTGGCTTGACTGTACTATCCGATGATTAATATTATACTTAAGTTCTTCTACAGAATGCTGTATTATTTCCAAAATTAACAGCTTCTGCAAAATTTACTGTTTGCATGTTCAACGATAAATTCGAATTTGATTTCAAACTCTGGTTCTATCGCTGGCGTGCGCGTCTAAATCATAGAATAATATCACTGAGCGTAATCTGATTGCTGTGAAATCAATACAATTTCAGGTTTATGTTGGCTTTACGCCGAAGTTACTTCCTTTCTTCGAAATCTATTTGACTTTGAACGGAAGTAGGTATTAGGAGTTTTGAATAGCGTTTTGGTTAGAATTATGAGAACAAGAGGTTGCAGTTCCGGTCTTCGCAAAGTCCTTAGTGGTACCGTGGTACTTATATTTTTTTTTAATAATTCTTTCTATCATCATGTTTTTTTTTGCAGATCCTTCCATAGCCTTCCATTTAAAATACGTTGCGGGTGTCGTCACGCCGATTTTCGCTCGGGTTTTTCCTTCTGGGTTGGTTTTAACACAAAGTGTAGTATGTAACACACTATTCTGAAATTCCGTTACCGAACTTCGGCAATAATGCATTTTCTTTACAAAATTACGCATCATTTCGGCATAGTGTGTCATCTCCCATTTAAAAGTGTCATATCATGAACACGGCGGAACGTAAATTCAGCGTTTACTTTACTGCGATCGATGTGGGTGTTATCATGTTCTAAAGCTACCGCTCACCATATTCCCTTCGAAGACGTGGTCCATGATGGCGTGTCTCGGGAGGCCGGTGCCGTCGATCAGCAGCTGGAAGGTGAACTCCAGCCGCGGGTCCATCTCCCCCCTCCTTGCCTTGCGCTCGCATTCTTCCCGCCTTTTCTATAACGAAAGTGACGAAAGCAACATCTCATCAATCATCTATTCATTGACATTTATTTATGACTAGCGGCCCGCCCCGGCTTCGCCCTTGGTACTTGTCCACTATTTAATGGATGATATTATACATAAAAACCTTCCTCATGAGTTACTCTATCTATTAAAAAAAACCGCATCAAAATCCGTTGCGTAGTTTTAAAGATTTAAGCGTTCATAGGGACATACAACACACATAGGGACAGAAAAAGCGACTTTGTTTTATACTATGTAGTGATTGTAATCAAAACTTATATTTTAAAAAAGGCAAACTGTTAATTTTCTTTCGGCACTTCTTCTCAGCAGGCCATTCACGTGGAAGTGCTAGTAGGGTAAAAAAGTATTTGACGTGCAAAATAATTTCAGTGTAAATCAAGTTGCAATATAAACGCTTTGACTTTGACTTTGAACAAATGAATAGAAACTCAAACACCCTTTTCTGTCTTTTCGATTGAAAACCTAAAACCATTAGAAGAAAAATAAGAATAATTTTATTTCATTAACCGTCCGCGTGGGTTTCGGTTTCCAATAGCATAAAACCTCTTTCGTAAAATGGACTATCCAATAAAAAATATTTTTTCAAATCGTACCAGTAATTCCTGCGATTAGCGGGTTCAAACAACTCATAAGCTTTATTATATTAGTATAGATTTCGCACAAAGGAAAAAGAGAAAAAGATATTTCATCGACAATCAAAATAACAACGCATTTTCCTAACGTAAACAATGAAAATGTCTGCTTGACCGCTTCGAGATTCATCCAAGCGCATTAACAAAATGATTCTTTGTTTTCTGTAAAAATAAAAATCATTTTTATCGCTAAATTAATTTAATTTTCTTAACCGCAGAAATATAAAAACACGCAAAGTTAAATAGAACTAATTTGATATCCTTTCAAAGTTTACGTTAATTATGGAAACGAATTTCTAGGAATGACTGTTAAATTAACTGTCATAATTGGATGTAGGTATTAGTACTTAGCTCTGGTTGTGCTTTGTCTGTCAATCTAAAACCCATTAGTGGAAAGTTTTTTAATAAAAATAATAAAATGTTTAGATAAGCTGTAATTTGTGGAGGATTTTGAGATAATTTTACCAACTAACAAGTAATTTTGGTTGACGAATAGTTAAATAACTTTTGGTGACCCGTATAATAACATATTGCATTTTTTTGGGAATTTTTAAAATGTCTAGTTCTGAATCAATCGAACTTATTGGAACAATCTAGTTGTATTTTTAAATGGATTGTCTCCTTAAAAATCCTTGAATGATAATAATCAATGGCTGCTGCTAAAACAAGGGGTACATCAGCAACTTGTCGCGTTTCAAGCATTTAAAGACTTTTATTACTAGCGACTGTCTGCGACTTCTTCCGCGTGGTTTTCGTGGCCTAGGAAGGCTTTATCCTAGTCAAATGGACTATCCAACACAAAAAAAAGATTTCAAATAGAACCAGTAGTTTCAGAGATTAGCGCGTTGAAACAAACAAACTCCTCAGCTTTATTATATAAGTATAGATTTTAGGACGTCCCTTTTCACACAACGTAAAATTGCGTAGACCTCTCCAAACCTTCAACAAAACAAACAAACACACACACACACACGCACAACCACCAAAAATTAATATAATTACAAATTTTGCTAGCTTCTCTTCATCCATGATGGGGCTTGCAGTTCTCGATAATAACTGAGTTCAGTTAATTCAAAACTGTTCGGATGCACTTGCACTCATAAACTATAAGATGAATTGGTTTTAGGGGAATCGATTCGTGCATCCGTTGGGAAAATTAAAAGTAAAGCTTATGGGCCAATAGGACATGCAATTAGGAATCTGCAGTGGAAGTAAAGAGCCTTGAACGTGCATTTTGCTTTGGCCTTGCCTTTATAACATATGGAAGGTATGCATGACAGGTATCATAAAACATTAAGTAGAATTATAGGTACATAGGGGCTAAAATAAGTCAATGACAATTTCCTTTAAACAAAAAATAAATTAACGCCACCATGCCAAGTTTTGGATTTGACCACAATAATAGTTTGAAGTTATCATCTGATGACTGATGACGATGATGATGATTCAAATGCTGCGGATAGGGATGATGATTCAAATGATGCGACGGATTGGGTACCGGAGTATGGAACGCTGCTGCCCATGCCCCCGAAACGTCCCTTAGTCAATTCTTACGACACCCACGGGAAGAAATGGGGACGTCCTATTTTCGACCTACATGGTACCAAGTCTTAGAGTCCAAAATGACAAACCTGGAGAATATCCATCACATCCTCCTCCTCTTCCTCTTCGCTGGAGCCGGGTTTGATTCCACAAACGAACATGATTCACTTTTCGAATCGAACACGGACAATAATTTCTAACCTAATTTGGAGCAAACGCTACTCTAGACTTTGTAGGGTGTAACTTTTTTTATGTAAGTATTAATTTTTATTGCACTTTCGAGTACATGCTTTCAATATTTAATGTAACTGTCCCGTATCACTGTTTTGTTACATGGTGACTATTTTGACTGCAAATATTTCGCCCGGTCATTTTCGGCTGCGGAGATACTGGATAGATACAATTTGAGTTTTAAAGGAATTCAAACTTGATCGTTTACAAAAAATAACTTCTAGAAAAATGCAATCCTCAGTCTATCCCGAATTTTATCGTATTATTTTGTGTAAGACGAAATTTAGGCTAAATGACTTTCTTGTCATTTCAGATTGAGGTCCTGAGTCCTGACCCAGAGAAGGGAGGAAGTTGCATCACTAAAAAGAGCAGCAGAGATCCTGAAAGATTTTAGGCACTGTAATTTTTTAAATCTGTTTATATTATATCTCGTACTTTTTGTTAATGCTAATAAACTCAGATCTTTTTAATTCACGCTCAGTTATTGTTAACTGATTCTTGCTGGCCCCGGCGACCTCCTTCCGACTGAGCTTTCAACGTCTCCGGTACGACGATTCGTCTTTTTGCCGCGGCAAAACTATTCCATGCACATAACTATTCCGTGAACATAACTATTTCATGCACATTTTAAAGTTCGCGGGTAGCATTATCGCGATCGTAACTTCTGAATACTTCCCGCTTTTTGTGGTTTATTATTGAATTATTTTCTGTGGGGTAGGGAGGTGCCACTGTAGTGGTTGAAAAATTCAAAGATATCTAAACACATTGATGACACACAGAGATGTGCAAACGTCAACGTTTAACTATCATGCCATTAAGCTTTTATTTTATTTTATGAATTTAATTGTGATCCTTAATAATTTTAAAAAGTCATAAATTTTATTTTATAATTTGAAAGAACAATTTATAATCAAGTCCAGAACTTTTTTAGACATCCTTTATTGCAAAATAATTTTGTTAACACTGATTTATCTGTTTAGTTATTAGTTTCATATTTATCTAATAAATTAATTATATTAATAAATATAAGGGTACCTACATGCTAAATGCTCTCCTGAATCTATTGCATTGGTCTCCCCTTGTAATAAAACAGTTTATTGATATTTTTTTGGTCAAAGCGTTAATTTAACACTTTTTAATTCGTTATGTTTTACTAATTCTAATAAAGTTATTTTTTAAATTAAAAACCGCAATACGCAAGTCTCACTTAATCACGAAATCATTTATTTAAATTAAAAAAAAAGAACAGTTATTTCATAATCTCCTTTTCCCACTTTTAAATAAAACTTTTTCGTGAAAAATTTTTCGCGATCTTATTTTAAGGTGAGAAACAGTCGTCTCGTGGCCGCGCCGCTCCACAATGGATGCAAGGCAGGCTAGACTTGTTTTAATATGCAAATTAAATGGACAACCGGCATTCGGGTGGTACCGAACACGAAAGGCACGCTATAATTCAATTGATCGTAACAAACAGACGAGGCGTCGGTACGGCAGCCGCGATATCGAAATAAAAACTTGATGGAGACGTTACTGATGAATAATTTAGGTTTTTTGTTATTGTTTCTTTCTTTTTGTGCTATAAGGAGAAAAGCTTGGAGCAGATTCAAGTGGGCCGACAAGAATTAGATTCAAACTTTAACAAAGTACCTAGGTAACAGTTGTATACAGACACATAAACACACGTAATATAAATAAAAATATACTTTAGTTAAAGATTCCTGCTGCTGGAGGAGGAAATATTTTTAAGCAGATTTTAAAAGTGCCTTTTTTGTTGTTGTCATATCTATGTTTTCAGGCAAGCTGTGAAGATGTCTGGATTTAAATTAACACATTTTATTAATTTTAAATTAGCAAAATGATTGTCCATTCGGAACCTTTGCCGAGTTATAGACAACTCACGCTTTGCCGTTGTTATTGAACTGACAAAATTATGATCCTTAGCTTAGTTTCAGATAGTGTATAGTGGTTGTGCCGGCAAGTGCGGTCCCTGGTGAGTAATACAATGAAAACAAAGGATTATTCAGTTAGTAATTATATTTACAATATATCGCACATCTACTCGTAGAAGTATATAAGAAAACTCATAAAAACACTTTACCCTGTGTGTTACACTAATCTTATTCTTGGGGTTGGATTTGTCAAATGTAGATAGAAAGTAGATACTGCCTACGAGGAAGTTAGTAAGAAAGAAGTATAAATATTTTATTTCTCACCGTTTCCTTGTAGAATTTTGTGGACGCCTTGGTTTGAACATTATAACAGACCCCACCATCAGATGGGACCAATAATGCCAAGGAAAGACACACACAAATAAACAAACACACACACACACACACATACACAAACACACACCACCCACCCAAACACACACACACACACGCAGGGAGAGAGAGAGATTTGGTATATTATAAGTAAGCACATCTTTTTGATAAGACTACCATTTTTTTCATCAACATCATCATCATCATTCAGTTTCAGTCCGCTACTAGACATTATGCCTCCCCCAGATAGGAGGATGTGTCCAAAAGTCTGGACTGGCGGGTTGGTGACCGCAGTATGGTGAACTATAAAACAAAATCCGATTTATTGAGTTTTAGTAGCACAGTTAAATTTAACAGATTTAAGTTTCACTAACTAAGGCGCCATTTTATACTCGCAGGTAGCTAAATAGCTAATAAAAAGTTTCCTGTACGGGTAAGCCCAATTTTAGACTACATGTTAGTTCTCCAACACTCCCGTTAGATGGCGGTGTATTCTAAGGTTGTTTTTTTTGGTAAATAGTTTCGTAACATAATATAAAAAACACCAATGCATTGTTATGCAATGAATTGTTATTTTTAATTACAATTCTTCTTACCCCCTATATTTAAGTTTATTTACAAACCAAGCAAACGTATGTAACCCTCTATCCTATTATAAGTACTTTGACAAAAATGGTATGTTATGTAGGTAGTACCGGCCATGTAGTCTTGCAAAAACGAAAAAAATAATATATAAATATAAAGGTATGGAGGTATAACTGCGATAACTTACTTAAAACTACATGCATAAAGTTAATTAAACAAAAAAAAAAACATCCAACAAGTTCTGTGAAAAATTATGTCAGTTAACTTTTTCCTTTTGAGTTTTCCGCGCGCGCTTCTTGCTCCTTGTCAAAGAGATTGCATAACTAGTAATAACACCTCACATAATTTTAACTGATTTAGACATAAATAAAAGATTAAATTGTAGGTTACTTACTTTGTTATACAATCATTTGGTGATATAAAATATGTTATATTTTTACAACGCGCAAAATATCCCTTTCTTTAAAACACACGTTTTAATTTATAATTACTTAATTTTGTTATAATATTGACCAATTTAACACGTTCATATATATTTTAAGATTTCCTTCACAACATTAATTGCACACATTTCATATCACATAGGTACTCCACAAAAATAGCAATAAACAACCACTTACAAAATTGCTGATGACTCTTCCAAGCACAGTCAAATCCATCTCGAACCACAGGCCCAAGGCCGTACTTTCCGTCAACCACTATACAATAAATCCCAATAATACGCACGAATCGAGAACAAATACCGTTTAATGCGTACAAAAGAAATAACAAGACTAACGGAGCCAGCACCAAACTGCTGCCTCGCTCGCAAACAACATTTTTATGTTCACATGTCGAATTGTAACACATGTCATGTTTAAATATACTGGGATGTGGCACGAAACTCGAGTCATATAAATATTTCTGAGGTCAAATAGAGACAGAGCTATGCTCAAGGCATGCAAGGAATATGCCGTAAGGAAGTTACGCCTTTTTTGAGGCATGAGTTATTGTGGAGGCGAGGAAAATAAACACGACTGGGTTTTTATACTTCAATTGACAGACACGTTACTGCGTTTACCGCTAGTGTCTTTTAAACGATTCGAGCATTTAGGGGCCATTTGGCAAAAAAATTATGAGGTGATTTTTTTTCTAATGCGTTACGCACCTAAACCCAGGGGTTTACCCACTAAATCTCGCGGTACTCCGTCATCGCCTCGACGGGCGGCCACGAGCATCAGTGAATCTTACCCCGCGAACCACCCAGCGAAGCCTTTGAAGGTTCTTTTTGCCCCTATTGTTAGAGGGTTAAGGAATCGTCTCAGGGTACTAAGGCACTTCCGCTCACAAGACATGAATAACTCCAAAATGCTCAGGATTTCTCTCTTTAATAGTTGGTATCTAATATCCCATCATCATCATCAACCTGTAGCCCATTCCTGACAGTTGGCCACCAAAGGATTTACCCATAGACTGAGAACCCATGTCTTCCCGAATCAAATTCTTTAATAAGGAGGCATTGTGGACTTCCGTAGTGAAGACCAATGCCTCAGCGGTTGAGACGTCAACCGGCTAATGAAGAAATTTTATATAAAAATGTGTAACTTTGTGTAAGTAATAATTGAAAAAATAAATAGATGAAGACCCAATTCCAACTGTCAATGAGCGTAATCTTCTTAAAAGGAGTAATCACAAGTCTTCACTCTTAAACTATAAAGGGTAATGTGTGCGGAACCTTAGCAAGGCTCGCGTGCAGAATCTATGGCATGTCTCTTTTCGCTTTTCATCACGCACACCACACAGATTTATTAATGCCTGTCCTCTTGGTGGGTGTTTTTTGAGTATCAATTTTCTTACTAAATTACCGTCACTTATAATGACAGTTTTTTGTTTAAACCTTTGAGGTATTATTATTAGCACGTATAGAGTAGGCATCTCGAAGGAATATTTTCATACGCACTGATGTCCATTGGCAACAGTGCGTATATAAATCCGCCTATTGTACTATTTTTATTATAGAGAAAATTCTGTTTTGCGTCTAAATATGTGCAAATCATTCCAGGACAAAAAATTAAGCTTTGGGCGTGTCATTTCTTATGGAAAAAGACAAAAAGTCATTAATTATCCGGGCGGATCACCCGCTGCCTCTAAGTTGACGCATAGATTTTGTTCTCGATGTCCAATCTGTGCGTACCTGTATACGTATAAGTAAATACACCAAAGGTTTAAACATTATCTGGTTGTTAAATAGATTTTTTAAGATAACATGGCATTTATTATTTATTTATTTAATGTAATGTTTAATGCGAATGATTAAAATTAATGGTGATTTTCCAAATTTCATTCTACAGTTTTTTGCCTAGCGGCCCCTCTCCTACAGATGGCGTGACTAGTAAATAGTAACCTCATCTATCGGGGAGTAGCGGCGAAAACATTCTCAAACCACGGCGAGAGCTCTCCGCAAGTTCTGCTTGCCTGGTATGTGCCAAGTTGAAACTTATACGTTCCGTTCATTGGCTTGGGAAGGTT
Organism: Nomophila noctuella; assembly: GCA_958496325.1. Taxonomy (NCBI): domain Eukaryota; kingdom Metazoa; phylum Arthropoda; class Insecta; order Lepidoptera; family Crambidae; genus Nomophila; species Nomophila noctuella. The sequence continues at coordinate 2,839,788 of OY292481.1, read as the reverse complement.
TAATTTTTCTTGATAGCGCGTAGACCTAAAAAAAAGCTTAATAAAAGATTTATATTATTTTACGTAATGCTTTTTTAACAATTTACTGAAAATATGATAGATATTATTAAAAACTTAAATAGTAAACTATGCCACACACGTAGGTTTTAAATTTTTTTATGTATAAATTGCAAAATGAAAAGTAAATATGTAAGTTAGAATTTGGTGGAGTATAGAATTTTTAAAATTTCATTCTATTTATCATGAGTTCGGTTCGAATGAGTTGCCAACTCACTTTCTAACCACCGAGTAGTAACTATAGTCTTAGTCATTGTCTTCTACGAACACCGTAGTCATAGACTCTATAGGAAAGTCGTAGCTACCGTAGCATTCTCAGAGGCAAAGTGGTTGGATGCTCTTAGTACGATATTTTTTTTTGTTTTTGGATCACTTTTAAGATATTTAAGTGTAGGAACACACATGTCTGAAATTATGTGACCTGAATTCGGGGTTGATGCATTTTATATACAAAATTAACTGACGTAATTTTGGCATCTTCCATTAAAATACATTGCAGGCGTAGTCACGCCAAACGTCGCGTCGCGTCTGTCGCGCTTTTCCCGCCTAGTGTGTTTCTATTCTATAATATAATGCATAGTTAACTAATCAAGCATTACCATTAGGTACCAATAAACGTTAAACTTACCTGAATCACGACTTCGTCCATTTTCAAACACTATTTTAACTACGAGTTATGTCAATTCAGCTAACTACACACTCAAGATTTAAAGTCAAATTACACAACAATCTTTTTAATATTATAGTAACACTAACGCTTTAACCAAATCTCAAGTCTTCAACCAGACATAATGACAGAATTCATGAAACATATGTATGGTTTTTAAAGGCGTCGGTTATGGAAATCAAAGTTTTGCAAAAGCACTGTAAACGTCGCACGGAAACACTCAGAATTTCTCTAGCATTATAGTCTTAAGACTCAATTTGTCCATTGCAACCTGCAAATAACAGTCGACTCAAACTCGGCAATTTCACTTTGAAATTTTTCTTTTCCCAACCAGCGGGAAACGAAAGTCACTCCATTTTCCGCGTACGTGTGCACAAATATTTTTTGACTGACTGTGAATAGTCCGTGTCATTTCGAATACATGACATGCTCGATGGCATGTCGAACATAAGAATTGAGCCAATCTTCTACCGAATTACTGTTGCGTGGAGTATAATCAAAGGTTTTTCGTTTATGGCAAAGTGGGATCGATGGATACGATTCGTATCTAGGCCTTCGAGATGGCTAATAACTAGATAGCGAGTTTAATAGTAAACAAGATCATAAGGATTTCTTTATGATCTTGTTTGAATAGTGCCAGCATGTAATGGTTGGGAAGTCAATGTACATCGAAGGTCTCAAAAATTGTGTAGATAACCAGCAATGCAATGCTCATTTCTCTATTACCTATATATTGTAGTTAGTATTATTGTATCACTAAATGAATTGAAAACTGTTTTGTAGTTCCTTTAATAAAGATCAAAGAATATAAATATCTAAAAGATCTGTTTGAATTTCATTTCTATTCGCTTAATATCTAGTTTAGAAGTCATTCCCTAGATGGTCGCGGGTTCCGATCCCGCTCTGGACAATCATTTGAGTGCACGAAGGTACCACTTTTGGTTCAGAGTCGCAGACCACCGGAGCTTCTCGAAGCAGGGAGTCATCACTCTTATCAGGCAACCAGGTGCTGCAAGCCTCACTTAACTAGGTAAACCTCACAAAAAGAAAGAAATTTGAACTCACGACACGACGAGGTTTTAGTGCCGCACTCTAACCACTACAACTATGAGGCAGTTCAAGGAATTTATTTATCACTAGCGGCCGGCCGCGACTACGGTAAAAGGTAGCCTATGTGCTTTCTCAGGGTCTAAAGATTGTCTATGCCAAATTCCATCAAAATTGGTTTAGAGGTTTAAGCAGGACACCGTTACAGATAGACAGACATACAGAGCTACTTTCGCATTTATAATAGAAGTAGGGATAAAAGACCTACCTCACTACTGTCTTCTTCTTCTTCAAACTTTTCATATTTGACGAAGGCGCACCGGAGCTGATTTTCGAACCTTTCTCGCGCATCTGCTTTCTCTTTGGCTGCTAATTTAGCCATCATTCTTATGATATACTATAGATATAGTACTTCCATAGTGACTCGAATTACAAACTAGTTAAACTCCAATTAAAACACAGATTAGCATATTAAGTAAATTATTCATCTAGTCTTATTTAGTCTTTAGTAACTTGAGTCCAAATATGATTCGCATTTCAATTGGCAATCAATCAATTTGTGTAGCATCAATCTCTTGTTGCCGCCAATCGCAAAGCTTTGTTTAGTCTTCCTTTCACAAGTGTTAAATGCACACCTTATTCATTAAAAATGTTATTGCTATATTCACAATACTCAGTTCATTGTACGTTTTCACTGCATTCCTGCTGTCAGGCTGCACGAAACTCGTCTAACTAACGAGGTGTTAGAAGTATCGATAAAACAAGAGGTGTTTATAAGGGAGGGTTGATTTCATCATGGTTAGGGATATGCATATGTATAGCATACACAGACGAGGAGGGGCAAGCGGTAGGCGTGAGTTTTTACACTGTTATACTGGTAAGTAGGTACTCGTAGACGTAGACTAGTAGTAGTTGTAAACTCTTAAATTAAATGCAAGTTTTAATAGTTTGAATAAATGAATTAAAAAGAAACACAAAATCACTTACATTGATCTGACTCCGTGCTAAGTAGTTTAAGCACTTGTGTTGCAGACATCAGAATCAACAGTGGTATTACAAATATTTAGGTATACACCCAGTCCAGGACAAACAGACATGTTCATGCACTGTCACACCTATGTTTGTCCGGTGCAGGGTTCGAACCCGCGACCTCTTTGTCTAATAGTCAACTTCTTGACACTGTTATACTGGTAAGTACACGTAGACTAAGTGTGGAAGTAACCTCCTAAATAGTTGTTAAATAGCTTTAATTAAAAGGGCGATGACCAGCTCACAGCCCAAATTCACATTTGTCTAGTGGTCAGAGACCCTGGCTACAAAACCGAGGGTCGTGGGTTCGAATTCACCTAGGCAAATGTGTGCGTGTTGAACATCAGCATTTGTACTAGATTCATGGATGTTTATAAAAGTATTTAATGTTTATAGAAGTACTTAAGTATGTCTCCAATCCCTAGCATCTTCAATTCAGCTACAAGCCCCGAGCTAAGGCAAATGTTTCGTACTTGGCAAATGGTTCGTTAGTCCAATTAATTTATTATATTATTTATCTAATGCATGTTTTGGATCTTCTTTGAAAATTCATAATAATTATAAAAGATGCCGAGAACTGAGCCATTTAGAACTTTGATATGCTTCAGAATAAGAACAAAACTGGAATTGCAATAAGTTATTTTACAATTCTAGAATTGCAACACGACATACCTAGGTATGTTCATGTTTTTGTTACAAAGATGGGTTTTGACTAAACCACCGCGCTTACCAAATTCAGGTCACTACTTTATCGTTTAACCCTTACCACGCCAACGTCTGAAATATCAGACATTTAACTTTCGTGCCCTCGCCGCCAACGTCTTATATATCAGACATAAATATCTAACCAATTTAACTCATTTTTTTCTTATCGTTATAGTACGTGACGACATATGCATACAATTTTCAGACTGTTTATACTTTAGTTAATCAAAAATATCAATTTCATAAAGTATTGAAATGTTATTTTAATGATAAATTATTAAAAACAAAACCGTGTTGAATCGACTCAAACTATTTTTTTTTTACTTGGACCCTCTGCGCCAACGTCTGATATATCAGACATTGGCATTCCATTAGTGATGTTCCATTTCAATGTTCCTACCAAAACCAGAAATCTGGTACCTCAAAATAGAAACATTCAAAAATGTAAAAATTATACAGGTTTTTGTTTTGGGCATATTTTTTGTGTGTTACGAAATCTTGCCAAGTTTTACATTGGTTAAACTTGGTAAGATTTCGTAACACACAAAAAATATGCCCAAAACAAAAACCTGTATAATCCACTCGATAATAATGCAATCGAAAATAAAGCGTTTACATTGATAAACGCTTTATTTACGATTCATGTTTTGCATCAAAATTTGATTTGGTGGATTTGATTGATACTGGGTATCATGATCAAATCCAGTAAATTGCATAGTATGTCACAACACTATAGCGACACGATCATGCATGAGACTCGTACGCCAACGTCTGATATATCAGACACGGAAGTGACGTCAGAGGCGATAGATGTTTCTAGAACTACTTATTTAGTGTTGTGCAATGAGGGTTGGAGATATCGATAAATTATGGAAGTACCCTGCAAAATTATGTTATTTACTGTGTTATGCTTTGCGTTGCTGTGTAGATTTATTACGTTAATAAATTAATGTTTATTGAAATATGACCACTGCAGAGGAGTTGATTAGGATTTTAGAAGGAACTGATGATGTTGAATTTGAAGTGTTCTTACATAATCAACAGGTAAGTTATAAAAAAATATAATATGTACTATAAAGTGTTCCAATCTAATGGTGCAACCATGGTTTGACACAATAAAGTGTTTGTAATTTTCTTTTTTTTAGAGGATTATTGGAATACGTAGATGTATTTACATTAGAAAAACTTACCGGTCATTATTGATATTTTTATTTCATGTAACTAAAATCATAACTACTATTATAAAGGCCAAAGTTTGTATGTATGGATGTTTGTTACTCTTTCACGTAAAAACTACTGAATGGATTTGAATGAAACTTTACCACAATATAGCTTATACATCAGAATAACACATAGGTTATTGGAAATCGAAATCCACGCGGACGGAGTCGCGGGCGGCCGCTAGTTGGTAATATTTTATGGGAAACTTTCAACTATTTTTTTAGGGAGAAGACGACGAACGCTTGTTTGAACGCGCTAATCTCAGGAACTACTGGTCCGATTTGAAAATATATTTTTGTGTTGGATAGTCCATTTGACGAGGAAGGCTTTAGGCTATTGGAAATCGAAATCCACGCGGACGGAGTCGCGGGCGGCCGCTAGTAATAAAATAAAACCCAAGAAACTTAAAAAATAACTATAAATATTTTTTTCAAAGGATTTATTTGTTACAAATTAATAATATCGATACTCAACATTGTCAGCACTAGTTAATCAACCAGTTATATTGCGGTGGCGTGTGGTGAACGTTTTTGACGAAAACTCGTGGCGTGGAAAGGGTTAAAGATAGTTACAATTTCATAACGTTTATTTTGTACAAACAATAGTAAAACGGATTTTTCAGACCTCGTTTAAACAATTATTGGCGCGATAATGATTAAATGAGTAGGAACCAG